>JACCGJ010015201.1:0-11003 GCA_013407085.1 Atriophallophorus winterbourni | reverse complement strand
AGTCTCACTGAAACTGATCTTACTGTCGCTACCCTATGACGACAATCAGCCAGAAAACTGTATTGGTGTGTAAGGGATGGGAATGTAAGCACGGAATATAGACACAATGTATTTCTCGGTTTGACGATACCGAACAAGAAACCGTACAGCATGTGCTAATCCACGAATTTTGTTTGTCAACGATGCGACAATCATTGCTCTCTCCCACTGCAGCTGCATCTGCTAATTGACTGCATTTCGTCGGCATGCATAGACGTTGTTTTGACTATTAACTTGGTAAAAACCAAAATTTCTTTGTCAATGTCCTTTCACGCCTCTCGGAATCACTTTAGATATCTGTCAGCATGATTCAATACATCATCTCACATGGTTCATCCATTGCGAATAACCTCTCGCTGGACACGAAGATTGATTGATTGTTGTTTAAGGATATGTGTAAAACAAGTAAGGAAGCTCACCTGAAAGATCGTCCAAACTCAAACCTTCGATTTATGAACAACTTGTTCGTGAGAATTCACTTAGAAGTCACATCGGCATGCGAGAAAAACGGGTTTTCTCTTCGCATTAACGAGTCAGCCCCCTGGTTTCACAATCACTTTCCGAGAGTGACCTCATTAATTTCCGAGGTCTACCTTTTTAACACTAATCGCGTTCCCTCTCAAGTTGCACAACGCAGAAAAAATCAATTGGTCAATTGCGTTTGTTGCGCATGCGACAAAGAACAACACTGACGAAAACATTTTTCTCACGGTTTCCACGAATTTGTCATTCGATTTCGTGTCAGCCAGTAATCTTCACACCCTCGTCACGCGGAACTCGTTCAACTGCCCTTAACGGATTCTATATCGTACGATAGTGATTAGGGTTGTCTATCTCCTTATATATCTGATACTGTCGCCGCTCAATCCGTTCTGATGATTTTCGTCCTGGTTCGCGATTGTACTCGCCGAATGTTTTAGGTACTTCCTGCATTTGTATTATACCGGAGGTTTGTGTTCTGCTAATCGTTCGAAAGCGATTGATTCGCACTCATCACGAATACACTTTTTATATCCATTCTCTAAATACACTCAAATTTCGGTACTTTTGCTCGGTCCCGAAAAATTCAATACAAAATAAATTTACTATGCCACTCCCTACTCTCGTTACTATGCCACTATTCTGTGACTATTTAAAAGTGCATTTTTGCGCATTTTACGCATATAGTTAGCCGGTTTCAACGTCAAACACGCGATGTTTTTCCCTGACGCCAGCTACAACAAACCAATCACCTCACGCACAATAACGAGCCTCTTTCCTACTCTTGCTTAAGGTATCGATAGATATACCCACGAAACCGCGCGCACAAACAGACACTCACAATAGTGACATCGTTATTTTTCAAACTATTCAGTCCATAATGTCAGCTCAGAAACGCAAGCGAACCGACTTTACGCTGGAGAAGAAGCTTGAGATCATCGATGCTGCGAAGAAGGAGTCGAATCAGTCCAAGTTAGCGAGGGAGATTGGCAAGAAATGGGGCGTCGAAGTTGAGAGAATCACCGTGAAGGGCATTCTCAGCAAGAAGGCCGCAATTGAAGCTGCAATCAAAGCTGGAGTTCCATCGAAGCGCAAAAAGCTGACGCAGTTTCACGACCCGAAGTTTGAGGAGGGAGTGCGGATGTGGTTGATGCAAGCAAGAGGACTGAATCTGCCTGTCAGCGGCGATCTGATCAAGGAGAAGGCGATAAAACTGGCCGAGCTGATGCACATCCCAGACTTCATGGCGAGCGACGGTTGGTTAGAAAGCTTCAAGAAGCGCAATGGCGTCACGTTCAAGACAGTGCAGGGGAAAACTGGAGCGGTGGATTCCCGATTCCTTATTGATTGACAGCAGCAGGTTCTCCGACCCTAACACAGGCAATTCTCTGCAGATGATGTCTTCAACCTGGACGAGACTGATGTAAGCGTGTGATCGGCTAGACAACGAGATGAACGAGAACCGACGAAAGAAGATGCGTGAGCCGACGATTTCTAAGAGCTTTGGACTGATCGATTGAGCAAATAAATGATGTAATTGAGAAAATAAAGCCGTTCTTACAAACTCTTGTTACTATGCCACTCTCGCTACTATGCCACTATTGCTCGGTCCCAACGGGTGGCATAGTACTGAGATTTGAGTGTATCGTGAAATTGTTATTTGACTCTGAATCAGACTGGATACGGGGCAAGGTGAGGAATCACATGATCACGTGAATTTTGTATAAGTTGGTCGACAATGGCGAACGAAAACATATCATTTCCACTTGATGACAATCAGTCTTGTACATATGTCGTTTTGTGGATGCTGGGATTCTGAGATTAGGAAAACTGGTCAATTTCGTTGTTATGATCAAATATCCTTAATCAAATCTGAGTATTGGTCTTTAAAGTTTGGTTGCTTCAACGAGTTTACAAATGACCTGCATACATAAATTAATTTTCTATCTTTCCATTGTTTTAAATCTCTTAGCTTCATCGCTCATTTTGAGCAGCTGTCAATCGGATCTGGTTTGTAATTTACGGGATGTGAGCACTTTAAAAATATCCAAAATATTTACAAATATTGACGTCTATTACGTATCAAATTTCGTGAAAATTATCATTTGGGATTTATAAAAATTATGCTTGTATACAAAAATGCAGTTTTTTATGTTAGATGTATCGATTAAGCTAAAACGATAACTACGTTTATGTGTTTTCAATAAAATGTATTAGATGCACAAAAGGTTCAATGAAATTTTATTTCACGTAAAAAATAATTTATATCGGAATTCCGTTTTTAGTTAAATTGAAAATTCTTCGTGTTTTCGAACGTCAAATTTCCATTTCTTTTCTTCGCATCATCTCAGATTGCGTCATGTTGAGAAATCTCACGTCTTCTTAATATAATAACCCCGACAACCATACCGAACAACAGCATCTATAAAGTTGGAATTTCAATACATTACATAACAATTCCAGTTAATTATTTACAAAAATAATTGCCTTTTGCTAGAGGCAATAATATATGGTCAACCTGATAATTTTGAAACGTCATATAAATTAATTGAGTCAGAAAACTTACTATAACTTGGCGCAAAATATTTTTTTATAAATTATATGAATTGTGTTCTTCATAGAGTTGATGAAGACACAATGATAAAAACGTGTTTTCAATAACTATTAGTCGATATTGAAGTGAATGGCGAATATGTTGTTATTAAACTAGCATATGGAGCACAAGCACACGAATATTAAAAAAGAGAGAATCTCAAAATATATTTTTGAATATAAAATCTGCTGCACGTTTAGTAAATTTGCATGCGCAGATTTCGACGAGACTGAATTGCTATGATTCCCCATCAGGATCTTTTTTTCGTTGTTTGAATTTGAAAAGACCAGGTTCATAATAAGTTACAAGTAGTAATTATATGCTTATATTGTTCAAGGCATATGGATTCTGATAGCGTTGTTCCCACCTGATGAGTGCAAACGGCACACAACCGCCCGTGGTGTGTGATGAAAATGCAGCGAATACGAATAATATGTTCCGTTAAGAAAATATATTACACATTTCTCGATATAACAACTAAAATGTATTTAGGACAAAATTCGAGGTTCAAGGCAAACTGTTCATTCAAGTTGACATAGATTTTTGTTAAACGAATAAAATGACTTACGTTTATTACCAAAGCGATCACGACACCATTCATAGTAACGTTGAATACTTTTCGAAGTTTAGTCTCCATTGCCCCTTTGCATCCAATCTCAAAATTGCTGTTTGTATGGTTGGATATTTGGGGGCAACCGCTGGTCTGCAGAATTTCTTTACAGCACGGGATGGGATATACCGTATCTGTGATTGTGAAGCATGAATGTTATCTCCAAAAGTTTGAGGAAAACTCCAAATTTATGCAAGGTGATTTACCAAAATATTTAAGTCCATCGAATGTGTCTCTGCCGTTAAACCTGTATTTTACCCTGTCGGTAAAGTCATTTCCGTGTTTGTATCCACAGCATTGGGCCTGCGAAATAATAAATTTAAAACATTATGAAATTACAATTAATTCATAACCAATGTCATTTTGACAAAATATTATGATAATTGACCAATGGCTTTAATCAAACTTACACTTTGCATAATTACGGTGGCGATTTTGCTCTCCGTATTCCCTCCACCGTACTGTTCGTATTTCATTATGTGTTCCTCAACCAGATCGTCAAATTTGTCCATCAACTGCAAAAGCCGTTTAAAAATATGATATATGTTTTTTCTTCAAAATTTGCTATAAATGATTTAATCAATCAAATCAATTTTGTTTTTACATGGTGAAGTTAAAAAGCTAAATAAATGTTTTATTTTCAATACAAGCACTTTCATTTTCCAAAAATAGTCACGTTTAGATCATCTGTACACATTGTTGATTTTACCCTTTTTTCTTGAAAAAGTACCAAAGGCGATTATGGATGACCAGTTTCTGGCTGTTTGCTGTCATCAGGTGGGGACAGTAAGATTAGATTCAGTGAACCTTGAAACAGTGAATAAATGGTAAATAAGGTCATACTCGAATGCCACTGTTGCATAGGGTTCGTACAACGAACCATGATGTTCAAACACAGAATCACATAGCGATTCGTGGTTGAGCACTCAGGGCGATTATGGATGACCAAAGTGATGTGTCGCTCACATCCCCCGAAATTACACTCCACTAACGGTTTCTGGCTGTTTGCCGTCATCAGGTGGAGACAGTAAGATTAGGTTCAGTGAGCCTTGAAACAGTGATAAATGGTAAATAAGGTCATACTCGAATGCCACTGTTGCATAGGGTTCGTACAACGAACCATGATGTTAAAACACAGAATCACATAGTGATTCGTGATCAAGCATTCACGTGTTTCAAGGCTCACTGAATATAGCCATTGATAAGTAGAATTTTCGGATCTGTTGGCATCGTTTCCGTAGCAATGTGGGTTTTAAGGGATAGGGTTGCTAGCCCTAAGCCCAACCCTCCCCCTTTCTCGGACTGGCTTGAGACCGTCTTTGGGGGAGTTCGGATTTGAAAAGCAGTCCTGCAATTTAAATCTCTCCAGTTTACTACCGTTTCAAAGCTCACTAAAACTGATCTCATTGTCTTTAGTTGATGACGGCACACATCAAGAAACTGGTTGTTGTGTATTAGAAATAGGGTTTTGAGCACCACAAAATACCCACTAAATAATCTTCGCGTTTATAACCCATCTGAGAAACTGTTGATGGATTATTTTTATTGTTAAATTAATTTTATTTGATGAAACTTCATGTACCTAAACATAAACCTCCCTTGGCATCCGCATAAGGTTCAAAATCTTGCTTGTTGACCACAATTCACGCGCTCCTATATCCAAGGTCTTCCCAATGAGATTATTTGATTCATTGTTTTACAAAAAACAACAAATCAACGCTTTTATCTGATTTCGTCAACCACAAATATCAATTCAATTTCTGTGCACCGTGTGAAACGAAATGGGTATGAATTAGGATGTTATGAATGATTACCTGACGTCCTCTGTGAAATTTTCCTTTAAAAGAGCGAATGTTAATACTAAATCTACACGATTCTACCCAACGACAGATATGGACTGACCTCCTGTTGCCATTCAAAATCTTGCATGCAAAGAGCCATCCACTTGAACGAATGGTAAACCCCTATGACATTACTCGAACATGAAAACATACAAAGCTTTAAGCATTCCGCATTCTCGATTGAATATTCGTCGTAATCTTTTCTCGGTAAGAATTTGCTTCACTTTTTTTCCTGAAGAAATCACATGCTCGGAATCTGTTGCGGTTTTCGCTTCCAAACTGCATGAGTATATGACGAACCATGCGGTGTGTGACTGTCCCTATTGATTTTTGAGAGATTTTATAATTATACTCCATATACCTGTCATCCTATGATTATTGTTAACCTTACTGCTTTTTCTAACATAAAACTTTCTGAGTTCGAAGTTCTGTATGCAATTACAGAATTCTGTATTGTTGAAATGCCAATGAGAAATCGTGTTGCTTCTCAGAACGGGCGGATGTGAAAATAATTCCAAAGTATACAATTGGTCATGATGGATAAAAATTATTAAGCACTAACGTTGCATTATAAATGAAGCCCATCAAACAAACTAATTTATTTCAACAACTTACTATTGTTTTGTCCGCGCGATAAATAATCACCAAAATTAGTAATCCGATTACCAAAAGTCCTGTAATCACGGCATACTAAAATCAGAAATAAAATTATTGATAACTTCGAATTGCTAGTAACAATATTTATGTTGACATAACCGAGTTTGAACACAAATTTCGAATTTTCCTCCGTTAACACACGTCTTAGTACTGTGGAACAGATAAGCATATCGATGCGGTGCTTTTAAAATAAAGTTTGTGATTGAAAAGTAAGGAAAAAGGTATAAAGTAAGAAGACATTAGACTTGTTATTATGAAATTCTAAAAAACATTCAATGTAAATATTTGAGCATAAGATTGTCATTTTTCGCAATTTTTAAATATTTTATTATATTCCGCGTAACGATATATTAATTCATCATAATCAAGACAGCATTCGTCCGTTTTTTAAGTGCTGCATGCGTTGATGAAACCAATATCAAAAAGTGACGTAATACGCTCGAACAGATGAACTATTGATCAGTTTTGTGGAGTCAAAAGGGAATACTAGTGGAATAATCTGACCAGTTGATGCAAGTGAAGTTTTGAAATTAACACAGGTAGAAATCTCGATTCAAATTCTGTGGATGAAAGGTTGAGTGGTCACAACCAAAGTGCAAAAACAATCGGAACTATGGAAAATGGTGGTCGATGTAGTTAGACATCAAACAAGTAAATTTTTCACATGTAAGTTTCTACGTTTACTAAAAGTGGCACACTGTCGGTTGCCACATTTGACGGCGGAATTCAAGCGCCAAACCCTAATGACGTAGATCTAATACATGCAGGATGAGAAAAAAACAAGAAAAAACGGAATTATCAAAGTATTATTTGCAAGTATACTACATCACGTAAAGTGCATCGTTAGTCATTTAGGTGAACTACGTTCATTAAAACACTTGCTATGAATGGCTGGTGTGAAATTTTATCCATCTCAATCCCAAGTTCGCGTATTTAATGTCAGTGACATTTTTTGCCGTGCGTACAATATTTTTCTGGAATTACTTATATAATCATGTGGTGGACAATCCTTGCATGGCTTCAGCTAAATTAGACCTACTCACATTTGATACATACTGATACCATTTTTTCACATTTTCAATCAAAATGTAATCATTTGGCGTTATAATGTGCTCGCGTTTTCAATACTTGAATAATTGAACCCAAACGCAAATGAATATTTGCTTCGATAGTTACATATAACGTTTTGAAATTGTCGATTTTGTGATTTTGTGTAATCTACTTCGCGTTTTTGATTTGAGGTAGCAGGACACAATATCCTGTTGAGCATCTGTAGTAAATTAGAATCGAAGCAGAACCAGAAATCACTCAGTCTTCAGTGTTTGTAACCGAACTCATGGCGTCTTAATCTACTTTTAAGGATCTGAAAACCCAATACCTTACTCATGAATGTAAAGTATACCATAGAAATGTTAAAAACAAGTTGTTCACTTATAACACGAAATTATACTCACCAAAATCAGCATACACATCACGTGACAGCAAACCCCAATGAACGCAATGATTGATGTGAGGAATATTATGACGCCCACGCAGAACATAGCTAACGCCGCAGGACCTGAAGCAATCAACCGATCGATAAATCAATGGAGAACACGCAAACCAATTCAGAAGTATATTCGAGAAATCAGAAAGATACGGCTGCTTTTATCAAACGATAATTACTGTGGCAGTGGTAAAGAGATAAATACAGGAGATTTGAAAGCTTAATCAATTGTAACTGCAAAACAATTAGTTGGCCAGGAATCCATGAAACACGGTAAACATTTAAGTTCAGATGTTAATAGACTTCAAGAGTTGAAAATCTACTTGTTTAATGTCAAATTAACTCTCAACTTACTGTCATTTTAACTACAAATGAAATTATGCCATCAATATTCTGAATTGTTAGGTGAAAAGCTTAATGGGATTTTCACTCATGTTTATTACCGATAGCAGTATATTACGTGAATGTCATGAGATTTATTTGCCTTGGCACGACACATTGAAACTACTCTCACTATTGAAATCTTGAATACTTCGTTGTTACAAAATTTCTTCCGTTCAAAATTGTTTAGTTTAAGCGCACACAATGGATTTAACATTAACATAACACAGTCCTGTCTCTTAAGAAGTTTGGGATTCGTTTAAAAATGTTTCAGATAAAAATCTCCAAGTTATCCCCCTTCGAACAGACAAAGCGATCTCGCAATCCCATGAAATTCACTGACCTATTGCTTCCCACAATTCTTCCGCCGTGGCGTTCAGGTCTTGCTCAGTGATTCCATTTGGTATGGATTTGCGGAGGTGCTGTTTTATCAAATCGATCACTTGCTGTTTCATCACGTTCGTCCAGCTCATCAAACCGCCAATTACCATCAAAGACAATCCAGTTATCTGGAATAGGAAATAGATCGTTTAAATCGTTTAATTCAAAGAATCGTCTCGAAATTCTAGAATAACATTCCAGCATACGAAGATGAATGTCGCAAATACAATGAGATTAAAAATATTTTAATGTTATCTGAGCATGAACATGTTTATATTGTGAACGGTGGACAGCGTTATTGAACAAGAGTTAAGATCAGTCATCTTAAGTCCACTGATCTCATAGTGCATATCGCGTTTCTCAAATTGCATATCTGTGTTACACATGCTCCCTTTAATAATACAGGATTACATATGCTTCTGTTTATAATTCAACAAAAATTGGAAACTAAAATTCACGTTGTAGAAAGGTGTTCTAATTTTTCTTTATTTCCAGTAATCGGTGTTCATATCGGTTTGAAAGCTACATATGTTTGGGCACATGCGATTGAACAAGTTAGTCGTACCAGCCTTATCCAACAGGGGCATACAAGCGCTCCCTGTTTACCATTCCTCCACTGTTTCAAGCACATGCGTTTCCCGGGCTTACTGTCCCTACCTGATGAGTGCAAACAGCATAAACGCGGTTATGGGTGTGAGATTCAATTGCTTGCCAATGTGTATTGGCTCCATTAGTTATGTACATTTACGCATGTGAAAGTTAGTGTCAACCGACCTTGACTGCGTTCGCTTGTATTAGATTGATTTGAATACACAGCATATTAAGATAAATCCTGGTCATTCCTACGTGAATTGACAAATTTTAGGTTTGCTATAGGCTGATTATCGGGGTGGTCCTGGAATACCATTTAGTATTGTTCGCTGTCCTGAATATAACCCTTGGTCGGACGAACCTTCTGGGTCATAAGCGAATCGTTATCCGAAAACATCTCTAACCGATTGAATTCAAATCTCTTTTCATTATGATATACATTCAGTTTCAAACATAACAATCAAAGCCATAGCATGATTTTTAAATCCCGGTTATGGTATGGTTACTACCAGGCGACCTCTTATCACTCTCTTCAGTGGCTGCAATCCAACAGTAGTTTTGGTGAAGTGCATGAGTGCCAACCAAGAGTTTCGAGTAGAACAAACTTTGGTATTACGAAAGTGCACACCAAATGCTCAAGCTTTTCCGTCATTTAATAAAACGCACAGCGAGTTTAATTAATTGTACCTCACAGCAGAATGCTTGAATGTGTCTGCATTCCGATTCAGTTTTTTAGGCGATATTTTGCTAAACTACTCTCCTCAAGTCTCACTGATTCAAGGTAGTTTCAGTGTTGGTGTAGAGGACTGCCATCATTTACCACTTCCATAATACATAACGCTTATGGAATGTAATTGTTGCTGTCGGTAATTTCGGAGTTCGCCGCTGTCGCACTCTCATCCGAGAGTGCTCAATGGGCCAACACATCAAAGCGCGTAATGCTTTCTATAATATCGCGTATACTGTTTAGTATTATGCAAACCACAAATGAGCACCACATGAAATTTAAAGGAGCATCAGCAACGTTTGCCTATTATTAATAATTAGGATTATTTGCATAACACTATCCTCCAATTCAAACTATGTGGTTGAATCGCAGAAACGTAAAGCGACATCAATCGCAATGTCGTAAGAGATTTTATTCGAGAAGTATTACTATATAATGGCGTGGGTTACATTATCAGTAAGAAAGCTGTTTGGCAAAGTCAAACACTATTTAACAATACGCATTACGTCAAGGTCAGATACACGATATTAATTCGGTGAGGGATTGGGTTAAAGCGGTTGACGCGAAATCAACTGACAAATCACATCGTAGGGGACAATCGTTGAAGATACATTTGAGTTTTCGGTGGTAAATAATATATTTGCGTACATCTTGATATTTTAGCATTATTATAAATAAACACCTTAACCAATAGACGTGATATAAATTGGATCGATTGGAATCAGTGGATGGACCAACATCATTATTTACGTTATTAAGCTGAACGCATTCCCGCCTTGAGTGGCTTGATATAGTTAACTTCTGCTATATATGCCACAGAGGCCTGATATAAAAGTCACCGAAATTAACATACAAAGTGCATGCGAAAACACATATTTAATTGTTTGAAAAAGTTACATTTGATTAATTTTCTAAAAATCGACCGGTTGTAATCTACTAACCAATCCAAATCCGAAATCTTAAAGGACTTTCTCCGTGAGAGAAATCACACAGCAAAAAATCGTTTTTATGCTAATGTTATGTAATTCTGTTCATTGTATGCATTTTATAGCAAAAAAATCGTCATTTTGACCATTGTACAGTGGGTAACGAATAATTGTTCTAGCAATACCATTAAAAATTCATCAAGCTAATGTACGCATAGATGCAAAACATTACAACAACCTGATCAATATTTTAACAGGATGCATTATATTATGATACTCATATCCCCATCC
>JACCGJ010015200.1:0-10902 GCA_013407085.1 Atriophallophorus winterbourni | reverse complement strand
TTACTAAGCAGTTCAGGAATCAGGTAAAAATCCATAGTGCAGAAACTGTTTTCAATTGGTTGGATGGCACATGCAAACTCGTGGGGTCAAGATGTATAGTTTACTTCGATACATGGGTTCAAAGTTCAAAGCTGTAGTGGTGTAGAATATATAGGTTCAATGTTTGGATTGGTCGACATGAATTTGTCCAAGTTCGATTCGAATAGATCCAAGTTCGGTGAATGTACAACATTACAGGGTGGGGAGTTCCAGGTAAAGCATATACGTACAGAATAAAAATACATTCGACAGTTCAGTCTCGAGTCGGGAATAAGTACTGTGTAGTCATGACTCCGGCTGGTTCGGGGTAGTAGTCGTGTGAATAGTTTATTCAGGGAATGGTTGGGGTATGCAGTATATTGAAAATAAGAATCAAATCACCCCTAAGACGGCGTTATCGAGAGTCGAAGAAATTGAGACTTGTAATACGATCTTCGTATTATTTGAGCTTGGCGGTCCGATGATATATTCTCTGCGAGAGGTTGATGTCCCTCTGTAGCAAGAATGACCAAGCCTGAAGCGCATACTCCATCGTTGGCCTCAAGTACGTATTAATTATTCGTATTAGCTTAAGGCCCGACCAGTTTAGATTAAACTTGTCATCCTAAAACTTTGTTCCGACGAGCCAGGAAATTTTCTCTGTCGGTTCGTCAATCGATCTATATTCTATTCGCGTAAAAGAGATCTAGCCTTCATCGATCACTTATGCTGCTACTTAACTAGATTGGGGACAGTTGAAATATGATACTATTCCTCACATCGACTTGTCTGCTTTCTTTAAGTCGTATCGCTTATCGCGGTTTACTGGACACAAGTCTCTTATCGATTTTATCCTTTCGTCGAACGCTCGCAATTGAAAATCGGAATTCGATTTTCTCTATGCATCACAACGAATGCGAAGACGTTGCCAATTGTGTGGATACGACGTGGATCAGTGAGTTCGTATCGATTCAAGATGACACTCGCACAGCCGCTAGTCGCAAATCGTAAACTGGAATACATCGATTATCCATGTTACTGAAAACGGTCTTCATCAATTTTAAGCATCTAGGACAGCATAAATTCGGTGGGGAACACAGAATGCTCAAGTGCCAAACAATCCAATAACTTTTAAAATGTCCTAGGAACATTTAGATTTATTTTTGTTTAAATTCAGATTTTATTATAAGTAAGTATATGACGTTCGGAAAGCAGTACGGAAATACGCGACCGGTTTCGCGGTTATTACCGCTCATCAGGTATGCGTATTCGTGAACTGGCATTCGAACAACACACGACATAGATTTTCGTTTATTCGTTGGTTTTCTTTCCAGATGTCGCACTATTTCTGCGGTTATTATTTGCTCAAAAAAATTGATACCGAAAACAGCAATGTAATTTTTAACTTCAGAACGGCAACCACCTTTGTAAATGGGATTTTTGTCACGTTTCCAGTCTTTTGGCACCACACCAGCTTGGAGCAAATTAAAAAGCATGCAGGATAAAGGTTCAGAGAGCTGTGTATGGCAGATTGTGAGCAGCTTTGGGTTTTTTCTCGTCTGGACCTCGAGATTTCTTTACATTTAATTTTCGTAAGTGCTGCGCTACCACCATCGGAGTAATCAATACTTCACTCAAGGTCGGTTGATCAAATCGAATGATTGGTTCCTGATCAGGCTCCGTGGACTTCGGTTCAAAAACTGCGGCATAAATATCTGCTAACAGATCAGCCGTCTGTTTAATGGATTCAGTGAAGTCGGACTAATTTTTTAGGGCAAAGACTCCTGGTTTAATATTTGTTCTGTCATTTACGAGTCTATATAAGAGCTTCAGTTTCTGGTGCATCAGAGAAATCAATTGCGATTGAAAAGCTTGTTTATCATCTCGAATTAAGCTAATAATTCGTCCGAAAAGTGTGCTACAGAAGCAGAGCAAATAAAATGCCCAACAGCGCGTGAGCAAGAACACACCATTGTTAGACACCTCGGCGAAATTCAAAAGCTTCTGAACTGAAACCTTTAAAATGGAATAAGCCTCCAATGCCAGAGTGGAACGAAATAACGAGTTGGAGCAGTCTTGGGTAGCAGGCTCTCAGGTCAAGCATTTTGAAAAGACCCTCAGCTGGCGTAGTCGAATGCCTTCTTTGAATCCATAAAACAGTGTATAATGACATACGCTGTTCCCGGAATTGTTCTTGAAGTTGTCTCTGGGAGAAGATTATGTCAACGGTTGATCTTCCCCTGCGGAAGCCACTTTGAGATGATGCGTAAACACCATCAGCTAAAACTTGAAGCCGGATCTTTAAGACTTTAGCAGACAATTTGCTTACAAAATTCAGAAAGGGAGATTCCTCTGTAATTTTTGCCGTCGCCTCTATCACCCTTATAAATAGCATGATGATCATTGTATCTCGCATCTATTGTGGGACACACTCCGCTTGCCAGCACTGAGGGAGAAAATGGTTAATAGGCTATAATAAAGCTGTTCCATAACATTTGATCAGCTCAGGTGGAATTTTCTCGTCATCAGGGACCTTCTCATTTGCTGAGCGAACGATTTCCATATTGAGCTCATCAAGATGATCAATGGTTGGCAACGCGAAAATCGGGTTACCAGATACATAATTAATGGGAGCCGTTTTAAGTTCGTTTGGACCAATGGCTCTGTTAATCCCATTATACACCAGGTTCATTTAATGCGAAGTTAATCTGCAAGTTGATTACATACTACCTCCGTCCCCAGATCGAATATTCCATATAAGCATGGGATTCTTAGTAGAAAAAAGATATTCAGCTATTGTGATGTGATTTTTCTGATGTGATCCGAACATTAATGAAAAGTGCACAGATTTTAATCAGATTAACAGGCAATAAAATTTTGTGTGTTTTCTACTCTTCAGTGTAAGCTGGACACATTACATGCGTCAAAAACGCCTCTTAAAAATATCCTCAACTCCATTTCATGTTATACGCTGCGGATAAAACTGAACCATCGCCTACTATCATTGCTGAAACCTGTAATTATTTGAACATCATGGTTCGTTGTACGAACCCTATGCAACAGTGGCATTCAAGTATAACTTTGTTTACCACTCATCCACTGTTTCAAGGCTCACTGAAATTAATCTTACTGTCTCCACCTGATCACGGCAAACAGCCAGAAACCGGTAGTGGTGTGTAAATGTGGGGGATGTGAGCAACACATTATTTTGGTTATCCATAAGCGCCTCGAGTGCTTGACCAAGAATCACTTTGTGATTCTGTTTTTGAACATCGTGGTTCGTTGTACGGAGCCTGTGTAACAGTGGCGTTCAAGTATAACTTTGTTTACCACTTATCCACTGTTTCGAGCCTGACTGAACCTAATCTTACTGTCTCCAGCTGATGACGGCAAACAGCCAGAAACCGGTAGTGGTGTGTACGTGCGGGGGATGTGAGCACCATATTACTTGTGCAATTATTTCGTTCTGTCGCTCGTTATGTGTCTGTGTCTAGTTCGACTATTCTCATTGGTCTAATATGCATTTGACACTTGTTATGGACACTACTCGTTTGAGTGAGTACATGTTCGGTTCAGATTGTCATTGAAAGGATGCGATTATTGAGAATAAGTCACTTGATTACTCTTACAAGAAAGCACTACAGTTTAATCATTGTCTTTATGAATACATCTCTGCTTCTCTGGGTTGCACAACAATATGTTAAAAGAACATCATACTCTTCCGCTGGATACAAAGATCTAACCTTTGAACCGATCGATGAAGCCAACCAAACATTCGCCATTTCCGCCTTCAAAAGTCAAGACAACCGAACCGTAAAAATATTGCTGTTGAAACATTTCGCCGCAAATCCACTACTTTATTGCTTTTATGTTAGCATAAACATTGGAAAACCAATCACGAATTCAGCTGAGACATTCGCAATGCCTGGGAGTAAATATGGATTTCTACCATTATCCGATCACGAAGGCGAATACCGGGGTTATGCGATCCACTGCAAACTTCCCACATCCTTGCTTGACAAAGTGTATGGAGGATTAATTGCCGTTGCCATCCACACAGGAACTACCTCGTATAAATCTCCCGTCTTCCTTCCAATACGTCCGGGGCTGCCTTCCACGTTACCAGATAGAAGAGGACTTCCAAGAGTTGGACTATGTTTTGTGCCGCTGACTCAGTCGAAAGATGACTTATCTACTCCCTTCCTCTTGGACTTGCTTGAGCTGAATCGAGTAATTGGTGTCGGATCCATACTGTTCTATCTCTCACCCAATCTTCCCAACGGTATCGATCAAATAATAAAATATTATAATAACAATGCGACTCAATCACGTGATGAGAAATTTTTACTCAGTGTTGTTTCATGGCACAGACCAGATATCGATTACCTGAAGTTCACGTGGTATGAGGAGCAGTTGCTTGCGTATACCGACTGTCTCTATCGACTGTCTTCAGAAGTGGAATTTATCTTCCATTCAACGTTCCACGAAATATTTGTTCCGAAACAAATCCCAACCAGCACTCGTGTCACCAGGTGGCAAAATATTATAAAGATTTTAAAAAGCGATAAATATTCACATCGAATGGTGACCTGCTTTCCCAGACGCTTCTTCAAACCACCGAATGCAGCGAACCGTTCAAGCGTATCTCCATTGGATTATTTCGAGGCCACCTCCAATGTGTATGCGGAACGTCGGAAATGTCTTCTACGGTCGGGTGCAGTGCAAGCGGTCGATTTATACAAGCCGATCAAACCGAAGTCGTTCAACTTCCTCCCAGAATTGGGAACTGTATTTGACTATACCGGATGCACGGAGGAAGACGTAGAAGCTTGTGCGCAAGATGTGAAATACGAGAAAAATTCGGAGTTGAAACCTTTGCTAAATCTTGCAAGGCAGCAAACTACGAAAGTACTCTCGGACCTGAATTAATTGTCGGGATTTTATACTAATTTTTCTTCTACGTAGTATGGTTTTATTGCGTTTTGTAGAGTTCATATCCTAGATATGTATGGTTTCTGAAAGGAAGGCATTCTTGTGAAATTGGACAGGTATATCAACTTTCATTGTGTTTAATTTCTAACGAGTAGCCAGTCAATCACGATGTCAAACTTCGTTAACTTTGTGGGTTAGCTCTCCCAATACCACTTTCATGCAATATTCGTTTAGTTCAGTAAAAGGTGTTTGAGGTTTGCTCAGCATCATTCAAATCAGAAAATTCATGTTGCAAAACTTTAATGTCATTAGAAAAAAGTCTATTTTCTTAAAAATGCAGGATTGATACTCATCTATGGATTCGAATAATATTCTTTTGATCGTGAATGCACTAATAATTATGTTATCTGTGTAATAAATTATGCGAATAAACTGTTCTTTGAAACCTGAATTATTGTTTACACACTAAACCAATAACGTAACGCCAATGAATGTTAACGGTGGTTTCTAATGCGGTTTGCAAAAGCGACCTCTTGGCATTGACCGTACGAAGAACTTGCACTTGACCGCTAATATTGAAGGCATTGTGTAAAGCGTCGTCTGCAAACTGGAGAGGAGCAGATACAGCTCTTGGCTGCTGAACGCAGATCACGCCGCCGGCGTGCAACTGATGGAGATCGACGGAATAGACGCTCTGAGCGCTGTGGGAGAGATTGTCACTCCCGAATCGGACTTTATAGCCATTCTAAAAGCTGCGAAGCATGAAACCATCATGCGCTTTTGGTGTACCTCCATGGTCGATATAGACAATAAATTCCTTATTTTCAATCATTTTTATTCAATCGAGCTCATTTTAAAGGAGCTTTCAGTTTTTCTTTTATTTCGTTTTGATTTGGTGGTGAATGTAAATTAGTAGATCCTCGTCTCCTTCTCTTCTGGCGAAAACCCTCTTACAAAATATCGTGAACGTTTTAAACACCAGCGAGGTTCTACTTAACTATTTTTCGGGCAGACGCAGCGTTTTTTCCACAGGAGAAACAGCACCAATTGCCGGTACTAGTCATTGAATCTAATGCCGTTCTTGATAATGAAATAAATGTACAAAAGGCGTTTCTCATCAAGTAGAATATACCCAGGTTTTCTCTGACAGTGTCCCATGGAATGAATTTGGCACCAAATCAGATTTTCTGATATTTATAAACGATACATGTTGTCCAGTGGAAGCGTCAAATTACGGAAGAAGGGAACTTTGTGTAGACAAAAGAACAGATTTACCGTAGCCGCAACAGTCGATACACTTGAAACCTGACAGTAGACATGAAATTCGAAATAATACGAATTCGTTAGGTTTTTGTATGAAATGTGATTCGTGAATCAGCATTCGTTGTGATTGAGAATAGTTGGAACTTGTTTTTCCGATCCTCTAACTACTTTGATTTAGTTTGGACTTAAGCAGTGATATGCAGACTGCATTCATCGAGTTACCAAACACAACTATAACTACTCTTACGATGGTGGTACTTGCGGTACAAGGACGTTTCCAAAAGTGACATGAAAGCTGTTGACATTATTCATACACGCTGAGAACAGCAAAACTCTGATCGCTCATTTTGAAGGTGCTGTGTGAAGCATCACCTTCGAGTTCTTTGTTAACAGATGCTGCTCTCAGGCCAGGCTGATCGCCTAAGTACTTCTTACTGTAAACAGTCCAAAACCTAACTGTTTATTCGTTCAGAACGCAGCTGAGCACCTAATCATCATGTATTTTTGATGTACATCAACGGTCTACAACGACATTGGGGACCGAGAAAAACAACTACGATGGCCTGATAATGAAACAGCCGTTACGAGATATCATCAGTTGCAAAGTTCGTAACCAAACAGTAAGGAGAAGAGAACAAATCCGGTGTGAAACGTTCGAGCACCCGTCTAATGTCTAACGTGTATTGCACTGGCCAAGGTGTGCAGTAAAACAACGGCAACAACAATTCGATCCGAGATTGACCTCGGAATGTAGGTCAGTTGAATAAATCACATCAAAAGTACCTACCTGACGAGTGCAAACAACACGAAACCGGTCGTGGGGTGAGTGTGATGGAAATGCATGCAAATGAGCATTTTGTTTCAGATCAGAAGTCGTTTTCATGGCTGTATATATGTTAAAGGATGTAGAGGGAGCAATTGGTGTACGTTGTTTTTGTTGGTGTTGTTCTTGTTGAATTTAACCTACGCAACATGTAAAATTCGGATCATGTGTATAGCGGACAACGACATTGTGTTTTCCCTTCACTGAACACATATTCTTATTGAAGATTCCCGTGTTTGTTTGATCCGTTTCACTTGCAGTCTCGTGTTTGATTTCGCGCTCAAGATCGGCAACCCAAATGTGCTACTATGAACATCCAATGGAATTTTCAAGTAAATAGGTTTTTCGATTTGTTTCAAGCAATGAATGTATTTGAATTTGACTGATGAATCCGGTATAATCTTGAACAGTGATGTCGTACAATACTAATCTCCAGATGACGTGTACCCCATTCGAAAATACTGCGAATCAAAAACCACCCGCTCCGAGATCTAATAAAAATAATTTCCCCTCGGAATACACGTAGTCACTCAAGTTGCCTCGCAATACCGCACTCAATACTTGACAGTCGGCGCCATTTCTTCTCTGTGCGTATCTGCTTTCTATGGAACGCACTACCGCAAGACGTTGTAAATGCAACAACATTTGATGTTTTAAAGCAAACTAGATGCATATATCAAACAACACCCCATAATCGTCGCTGTGTATTAAATCAACATGAACCCAGACAAACATGCAACAATGTGTTTTTGATTACATTCTCTTTTTGTAATAGTTATCATCCAATGGTACATGTAAACCAATTGCTTTTTTCACCATGAAATCTTGATTCTTGAAATCAATGGATTCTTTTTAAAGTGCTGACTACGTGTCTAGGCTTGAGTTCAAAGATCAAATCTCTAAAGCAGCTTCATATTTGACTGGGTCATCTGTCAGCATAATCCACAGTTAATGAATCATGAGTGATAGTTTAGTTTAGCAAACACTTGTGTGTTGCTGCGCGATAGACCAGAAAAAGATTTGAAATCTTTCGCTAAAGTTTTCTGCATGAATGCCACCACACAAGAGAAAGCCATTTGTTCAAAAGCGTTTGTTACACACAACCGAGAACAGAACACACGCCTGTCTTATACAAGAAAATCAACTAATCACAACACTGACCTGAGACGTGTCTGTCCCGGTTGTCATTTCGATCTGATTTGTCAATCAATTTCACTCCAACTGAAACGCTCCAAGCAGGGCTCTTTTGACTGACAGTGGCGAAGTGCATATGGTTCGACTGCGGCTGACGTCGCCATCTCCTCGTGGTTTCACGGATGTTGTTGCTCGGACCTTTCTAATAAAATCCTTCCAAAACCAGAATTATTGAAGGTTCGCGATTGTCGTCGTCGGTAGTCTCGGCACTTTCTGCTCTTTTGTAGTGCCGTAAGGTGGTATCATGCATACCGCCCGAAATGTCATGTTTAGCACAAAAGCGAGTGGATTTCGCACCCGCACAATGTATTCAGTGAAACAATGACTTGTCGTATGTCACTCGCCTAGTTTCACCACCGTTTAATCAAGTGTAAAGGCAGATGAATTCGTCTTCATTTGAATTTGATAGAATAACAAACTGTTCTATGTCTTGAAATGCTTCCCGATCCACTTCATGGCAATTTGGTTTAACAGACGCAACAATTTTCGCAGCATTATCGACAAGATATCAACGTATGTGCATACATGTTGTAAGAGAATCGATGAAATTAATTTGTAAAATGACCATCAAGCGAGCAACTATTGAGTAAACGAGAAAGAGTCTCTTGCCGAAAAAGCTAATTTGCATGCATTACCGTCACACACACACACCATGACCGGGTTTGTTCTGTTTGCACACATAAGGTAGGGACAGTAGGGTATGTATCCGCATGCGCTTGAAACAATGGAAGAATGGTAGACAATTGGTGCTTATAAGCCAGTGTTGGATAAGTTTGGTACGACAAATCTGTTCAAACACATGAGCCCACGCTCATTTGGACAAGGTTTGAACCCATGACCATGAAGAAAAAAGCTCGTTTGCATGCGTTTCCATCACACACCCCACGACCGGTTTCATGCTGTTTGCAATCATTAGGTTGGGACAGTAGTATCTGGATCCGTATGCGCTGGAAACAGTGGAAAAATGGCAAAAAGTTGTGCTTGTATGCCACCATTGGATAAGGTTGGTACGACCAACCTGTTCATGCACATGAGCCCACACTCATTTGGACAAGGTTTGAACCCACGACAATGAACTAATAGCTCATTTGCATGCATTTCCATCATACACACCCTTTGAGCGGTTCCGTGCTGTTGGCATGCTTATGATCCTATTGTCCCTACCTAATGAGTGCAAACAGCACGAAACCGGTCGTGGGGTGTGTGTGTGTGATGGAATTGCATGTAAATGAACCTTTTTGTTTAAAGTCACTTGGTACCTTCGAAAGTTTTCACCGTTCTTCTCACGCATCAGTCCATTCATAGAAAACGCGAAAGAATGTTTTCATCTCATTCATACCAGGATTAATTTTGCCTGCCTCTAAACATAGTAGTCGTTCATATAAAGATAGAGAAGACCAAATAAATAGCTTTCGATGAACTCTAAACTTGTTTAGACCCACGGTATACGATTGCAACTCGAACAAGTAAATCAAATATTTGTGACTGCTCATTAGCAGCACATCCATCTAATTATCCACAAGAACCATCACGACGTTTCGCAATGGAAGCACTGGCCTCTTATTTGAGCTCATCAGCAGTTTATATCCTTCACCTAGAATGGAACCCGAAACCACCGATGAACAGTTTTGTAGTCTCATTTTGTATGGTCTTGGCTACCATCCATTGCCTGACAGAAAATGATTTAGCAATCATGAAACTCTCTGTAGACTGACAAATTTGATTGGCGTTATATGCATGACCAGTTGTGAAGGAGCCAGAAAAATATGTCATGGCCGCTCAGCTGATTGATCTTCATGGTATTTCTACCCGCCGGATAGAGTGTAAGTAGGATGTGTACTCCTCTCTCAGGACTACAATGACCATGCTCTAGTGTTTGAATCCGACCCTAGGCAAGGGCCATACTTATTTGATGAGCTCAAATAAGAGCGGAACTCGAGTCCAGTGCATCCAATATGGACATTTGTGATTAACTTTGTGAATAATTTAAAGCAGTTGGTACTGATGAGTAGCCACAATCATAATTACAAAATGGACTTACAGAAGGAAAGATTCTGATTGGTGAAGAATGAGCCAATGCGTGAACAGCTCGATGAACTAATCAATTAAACAAGATGTGAACCTGTATTGAATTAACGAATGAATCTAGTGCGTGGATGATCGGTCCTAACACCGTTCATGTGTGTATGCTAGTTGACAATCGGGGGTTTCGTAGTAACTGTTTACCGCTTCACTTGAATGGTTGAAACATATGCCTGGTTTGAACCGTATCAGTAGATGTTGGTGGGTCGGCACTATCTGTTTGCTTGCTTCCGGCTATTATCCTGGACAAGCTTCATTTGACGGTTTCGACATTAAGCCTTTTTAGGTCATTGTTAATCACAATTGATTTTTTTACGCCTATGATATTCGAGTTGTCGTCAAGGAATCCATGAGGCATGGACCGGACGTTCCAGGTTCTCAGGTTCAAAAATGACATTTGTTGTTTACTAATTCGTTTAGCTGGTGTGAAAATATAGACTCTGCTTCACGGTTGATTCTTAATCCCCATGCACCCAATGAGAATAGCAGACCGTTGCGAGACGGCACCTTATTGACCAAGGAAGCCCAGCTTGAGGCGCGCGGTGCCGTATAATGAGACCTGAAAATCTCTTCCACCGTCGGAAGTAGCC
>JACCGJ010015198.1:0-14495 GCA_013407085.1 Atriophallophorus winterbourni | reverse complement strand
TCAGTTTCGAAGCGCAAACCTCAACAAATTCTGAGCGTGTGATTTCTTCAGGCAAATATTTCCAAGTGAAACAAATTCTCACCGAGAAAAAATAACGACGAATATCCAATCGAGAATGCGGAATGCTTAAAGCCTTTGAATGTGTTCGTGTTCGAGTAAGGCCATTGGGATTAAGCAAGTGTTCAAGGGGATGGTTTCCAGTATGCAAGATTTTGAACTGATAGTGTTGAAAAAGCGAGTGGGGAAGGTAATTTTATGCATGGCGTATTTGAAGGCCCAGCAATTAGTGGGAAAATTTTCGATGTGTTCATTCGACAATTATACAGACGAATCGAAAGATTCAGTCTTGTATCCGGCATAAAAACTCTTGATCTTAAGTTAGACTACCAGCATCTACTCATCCTTCCGTTGCTCCAGAAGAGTTTGATTTATAATAGTATATTTTAATAAGAAAATGTTATCCATGGGCATTTTTATTCCTTCTTGGTTTGATCGGTTACTCGTGGACATGCAATTTCTACAATTAATACTGTTCCAAATTTTATTTCTTCCCGGCGTTCGTTGAGCAGACACATTTTGGTAGATTTCTGAATTGAATTATGGTTGGATATCAACATAATACACTGAGACTGATGATCGTTAGTTCTATTCTATTTCGGATAACTCACAGTCGGTAGCTATCCACTAAAATGATTGGAAATTAATTGCGAATAACGAATTGTGACAGATTAACATCAGTAACAATTTTGACCTCATTTTGTTTGGAGAAACAAATGCATATTAATACACAGACACCGATACGAGTAGCACTTTCATTCCATAAAAAGTCGGAAAAGTTATCAGAACCCAAAGCTTCAAGATCGCACTTCAATTTGAATTAGATAGGAGCTGAAAATACATATGATCTAATGACTTGCGAAATTTAGATGAAAGATTTCCATTTAAACAAAGTGATATATCAATGACTCATTTGATCAGATTGGCACGGCCGAACGTAGGTTTGTGGAACCACACAGTTGAATTAAATCAGCCAATCAAAGTTATAAGGTGAATTACGTCCATCAGGCATCACAATGCAGGCGGCTAACGAATCGAAAATTTTGACTTACGGTGAGAAACTTTTGAAACTCGACCTCGGACTTAGACGTGGATTTCCTTTCGTCTTCTTGATAGCGCATGTTCAGAAGCCTATCATTGGTATCGATTTTTTGACGAAATACGGTCTGTTAGTCGATCTCCGACACCGACGGCTACATGACAATACTACGTCATTGAACGTGTCCGGTAAACTATGTTCCATCATCCCACCCAGTCCTCGCATATTCGTGCCGAACAGTGCCACATACAGCGACATCCTGCCCGAATTCCCGAACTTGACACGCGTATCGCCATACTCGGAGACTCCCACCCACGATGTTCAACATCACATCGTTACTAAAGGGCCTCCGGTTTTTGCCAAAGCTCGAAGGCTGCCACCAGAGAAACTTAAAGCAGCAAAATGTGAGTTCGAACATATGGCTGCATTGGGCATAATTAGACCGTCAACCAGTCCGTGGGCATCGCCGTTACATATGGTCGCCAAGAAGAACGGCGATTGGAGACCTTGCGGAGATTATCGTGCGCTGAATAGCGTTACCCAACCCGACCGCTACCCTATTCCGCACATACATGATTTCTCACTTAGCCTTCACGGAAAATCTGTTTTCTATAAACTGGATCTCGTACGTGCATACCATCAGATCCCCATTGTCCCCGACGATATTGCTAAGACTGCTGTAATTACGCCATTTGGTCTTTTCGAATTTCTTCGCATGCCCTTCGGTTTGCGCAACGCAGCACAGTCTTTTCAACGGTTCATGGATCAGATTCTTCGTGGTCTTGATTTCGTCTTCGTGTATATCAACGACGTATTAGTAGCTAGCTCATCACACGAGGAGCATGTACGACACCTCCGTGAAGTCTTCCAACGCTTCGCTCAATACGGTGTTACTATCAATCCCGACAAATGCGTTTTTGGCCAGTCGACCAATGATTTTTTCGGCCATAGGATTGACAATAATGGAATAAGCCCACTGCCTGAAAAGACACGGTCCATACTCGAATACCCAATGCCACAATCAATCAAAAGCTTACGCCGTTTCCTAGGCGTCCTTAACTACTATGGACGATTTATCCCCAACGCCGATAAAATACTTCAACCGCTAACTGACTTGCTTAAAGGAAATCCCAAAAAGTTGACGATTACAACCGCTGCAGAATCCGCATTCGTCGAAGTTAAAGAACTTTTGAGCAATGCTGTCGCTCTGAGTCACTTAAAAACCGACGATAACGCACATTTGGTCCTGAAAACCGACGCATCACAAGTCGCAGTCAGAGCCGTACGGCAGCCAGAAGTAAGCGAGAAGATACAACCACGGCCTTTTTTCTCACGGAAGTTACAACCAGCCCAGACTAGGTATAGCACTTTTGGACGCGAACTTCTCGCCATTTACCTAGCTATTAAACACTTCCGTCACCTACTCGAGGGACGTACCTTTACTGTGTTCACTGATCACAAGCCAATTGTTTATGCGTTCCGTTTTCCGACAGACCGAAACTCTCCAAAAGAAATTCGTCAACTTGACTTCATCGCGCAGTTCACTACAGATATTAGACATATCGATGGTGACCGCAACATAGTCGCTGATGCCTTATCGCGTTGCACTATCCAACAGATAAGCAACTCAGTACTCGATCTCAGAGAACTGGCCAGTCATCAGGAAAACGACTCTGAATTTTCCGAAATTGTCGCAAATAAGTCACTCAAATTTGCCCTTTTGCCGCTGCTTGATTGCGACGCCAAGATCCACTGTGACATATCGACCGGCAAGCCGAGACCTTTCGTCCCGCAAACATATCGCCGGAAGATCTTCGATCACGTTCACATATTGTCACATCCGAGTATTCGTTCAACTGTGACAATCATAACAGAACGATTCATTTGGCAAAATATGCAACGTGAAATCCCTCATTGGGCCAAACACCGTCTAGCTTGCCAACGCAGCAAAATTCATCGGCACATCCGTGCCACTTTCAGCACATTCCCTGTACCCGACGGTCGATTCAAGCATATCCACCTGGATATTGTTGGTCCTTTACCCGTTTCCCGAACTTATAGCTATATCTTGACATGCGTTGATAGATACACTCGCTGGCTTATAGCTGTCCCAGTTCGTGACACCTCCACAGATAACATCGCACGAACATTCGTCGATTCATGGATATCCATTTTTGGTGTACCCGCTACTATTACCACCGACAGAGGATCGCAATTCACAAGCGCTTTGTTCCGTGAACTAAACCGTTTACTAGGATGTGATCATGTGCGTACTACTGCATATCATCCTACAGCCAACGGTCTAGTCGAACGTTTTCATCGTCAATTGAAAGCTGCTATTACCGCTTGTTCTGGAACAGAAAGGTCTGAATGTCTTCCTATCATACTTCTCGGTATTAGAAACTCCGTTAAAGAACACATCGGTTGTTGGTATTTGGTACAACATTGAGACTGCCTGGCGAGATGATACTGGATACCCGCACTACTGGTGAAATCGACCCAAGATTTTACTGCTCGAGACTCAGGAAACACTTCCAGGCCATCAAACCATTACCGACCCGCGTCGCTGACCACCCTTCATTCATCCACAACGACCTCAAAAATTGCCCCTATGTCTTCGTTCGAGTTGATGCTGTCAGGAAGCAGTTACAAACCCCGTACGAAGGACCATTTGAAGTAATCGACCGCAAACCCAAATATTTTGTTTTGTTACGCAACGGCGTTGAAGACACAGTCTGCATAGATCGCTTAAAACCTGCATACATCGAGGAAAAACCGCACAATATGCTACCCCCGCGACCCCACCTACACAACCTATGAATAACAATGATGTTACATCCAAGCGACCCTCACCTATCCTGTCTACCTCTTCATCTCGTCAAACACGTGGCGGCCGTTGTGTGAGGTGTCCCGCAAGACTGGTTGAATACATACCATAGACGGTGTATCTAGCGTTCATCCGTTGAATCACGCTTTAGAGGGGAGTTCTGTAGCAACCTGTAATTTCACTTTCTTTCCAATTGTATTTTCGTTTCCCTCGATGCTTGCTTGAATCAACAATTTGTACATACTGATCTTTGTATCATTTTCACTCATCAACTTAGAAGTTATCGTTTTGTTACGATAATCAATATTGCCATATCGATCTATCGATTTCTTCTTGTCCAATTCACTCATAGACTATTGATCTTCTGTTTCGTTAAATAAGTTGTCGTTACTCATCCTTTGTATCTGTAAGGTTCAAAGTAGTTTGAAATTCTTCCTTTCCCTTTAACATTTCTTTTATTTTGAACCTAGTTACAAAACCTGAATTTTGTGAAATAGATTTTGCTTGTTTTTAATTTTCCCACAGTATTTTGATATAAAACTTTTCTTTTTGTAATCTTTTCTGTTATTGTAAATCTTTTCTTTATACGACTTCGGTCAATTGTTTGTTTTAATTTATTGTTTCTGCCATTGTCGGTCATTGTTGCGGAATTTGGTTGCCATTTTGGGCTTCAGTAATTTGCTTGAATTTGGACGCTATTTTGAGTGTCATTTTTGATTGTCACAGAAAGTTTGGACGACATTTTGGTAAATCGATTCTTATTATTTTTATATCAGGTCGTCTTTGGTTTGAATTGAATTTGATTCTGGAGTATTTGGCTCCATTGTTGCTGTGACGTTCCTATACAATTAAGGTTTGTATAGTTATTTTTGTTGTAATTGTTGTTAATTACAGTACCGTAGAATATCCCAATCGTTGTTTTGAATTTATCGAAATAAGAAACGGGTGGACTACGCGTAACTCACGTCACAGACAATACAGTACTTAATTTGGAATTTGATTCTTCTCGAACTTGGCGAGAAGTACTCAATTCGTGAATTACATCAATTCGGTTTCTGTGCTCAAGTTGGATCGTTTCAATTGGATTCGCATCACAACTTGTCTTCTGACTGGTACAGTATTTGTCTCAACCGGAGAAAATACGCATTTTGGTTCGTTCAATTGAAGCTATATTGAGCAAAATTGGCGAAGAACTCCCCGATCGTCGTGACATTGAACATTTGAAAGTCAATCCCTGTTCACAACTTTGGTGACGTCCCCTTTTTATTTATTTTTTGTCGTTTTGGAACATTGTATATTTCATCTAATATGCCTAAGATATCTTCTAAGATAGCTTCTAAAGAAAACGATGATGATAGCATTTCGAGTTCTCAACAAGTGTTACAATTAAGGCGCGATTTAGATGCTGCTAGATCAACGATAGAGCGCTTGACAGAGGAACGACGAGGAGTCGCTGAAGAAGTAAACTTGATCGCCGGTACAAGTAGCAAAACTGAAGGGTTCGACTCGGCGGTGAGCTATTTGCAACCAGCGATGAACATGAGTATGGGATTGCCTAAAGTAGAATTATCCTACTTCGACGGTAATCCGATAGACTATTGGAAGTTCCTGAAACAGTTTGAATGTTACGTTGAGTCGAGGCTTATGGATCCAGGCCAGCGACTGTTGTATTTAATGTATTACTGTCGGGGCAAGGCTCGAAAAGCAATTGATGCATGTGTCATGCTACAACCCACTGAGGGTTATGCGCGGGCAAAGAAGATTTTGAAAGACTTGTTTGGACTACCACATGTAATTGCCAGGTCAACATTAGAGGAGTTGCTTGATGAAGCTAGAAGACTTTCCAACAACTTAGATGGTTTGTCTGATTTGGCCATAAAAATGGAAAATTGCCAAATCACATTGACGCAAATGAAGTGTGACGCTGATTTGAATTCAGTCACAACTTTGGAAGGATTAGTGAAATGCTTCCCTGTTGCGTTACAACAGCAGTGGGCTGACGCAGCGGATACAATGCTTGCTGACGGGTCAGAAGTTGATTTTGCCAGTCTGACCGAGTTCGTATCTCGGAAAGCAAGAATTGCCAGGAGCAGATTTGGCATGCTAATAGATAGGACATCTGTCTCTTCGAAGCCATCAGAGAAACCAAGAATGCCAGATGGGAGGAGGGTGTTTATGACTACAAGGGAACCGAGGCCAATGCTGGTTGAATGTTTTCAATGTAGAGGACCTCATAAGATAGAAGATTGTCCTGTTTATCAGGAGGCTGACGTAAAAGCCAGATGGAATATGGCTAAGCAGCATGGAATATGTTACGTTTGCTTATGCCGGTCTCACAGGGCATTCGATTGCAAGATTACGAATACTTGTTCCGTTGGAGGTTGTAGTAGACGACACCATTCTTCGCTGCATTATGATCGTCCTAATGAGCAACTTAAAAGTATAAACTGCAGTGTTACTGCTCTCAGTACAGCAGTAAGCTTAGGCTACCTGACAGTGAACATTGACACGCCAGTTGGACTTGTTCCAGCCGTGGCTTTACTTGATAATGGCTCTGATACAACTTTGATCTCGCAGAGTTTTGTTGAGAAATTTTGTATGCCTAGTGCGCCAGTTGATGTGTCGATAGCAACACTTGGTCTACACCGAAAGTTGAAAAGTTCGTTGTTAAGTTTCGATGTGCATTCGGTAGACAGTGATGAAATAATTCATGTTGCCGAAGCTTACACGGTTTCAAAGTTACCTGAAGCAGTGCTGAAATCTCCAAATATGATCAGCACGAGGTATGCACATTTGAAGGATCTGAAGTTTTCAGAGAATGTGGGAAGAGAAATAACTTTGCTTATTGGCTGTAACGTACCGGAAGCGCATTGGGTGCTTGAACAACGTGTAAGTGGTCGAAAGCAGCCATTCGCTACCAAGACGTTACTTGGATGGGTGCTACAGGGACCAACCGATTGGCCGCTTGGTATTATTGAGACAGCGGAAGTGAGTGAAGATGGTTTGGTAAGATCGGTCAGCATACGAACAAGGGATGACGTGATACGGCGTGATATTCGGGAAGTATGTTTGTTAGAAGGGTCCCAAGATGAGGTGGGTGACTTGGGTAAGGATCAGGACAACCTTTCTTTATAAGGCAAGAAGCAGCACCGGAGGATGTGGTGAGTCTGCGGCTTGCAACCGCATTCTCTATAAAAAGCTACTAATATCCTATGATGGTGATGTAATGTGGCGGAAGTGACTCGCCACTAAATAAAGTCATTTGCTGCTCTGAATTCGTTAGGGTATTCGTTGTACAGTTGAGCCCTAGAAAGAATTTGGTGGGAGGTGTAAGGTTCAAAGTAGTTTGAAATTCTTCCTTTCCCTTTAACATTTCTTTTATTTTGAACCTAGTTACAAAACCTGAATTTTGTGAAATAGATTTTGCTTGTTTTTAATTTTCCCACAGTATTTTGATATAAAACTTTTCTTTTTGTAATCTTTTCTGTTATTGTAAATCTTTTCTTTATACGACTTCGGTCAATTGTTTGTTTTAATTTATTGTTTCTGCCATTGTCGGTCATTGTTGCGGAATTTGGTTGCCATTTTGGGCTTCAGTAATTTGCTTGAATTTGGACGCTATTTTGAGTGTCATTTTTGATTGTCACAGAAAGTTTGGACGACATTTTGGTAAATCGATTCTTATTATTTTTATATCAGGTCGTCTTTGGTTTGAATTGAATTTGATTCTGGAGTATTTGGCTCCATTGTTGCTGTGACGTTCCTATACAATTAAGGTTTGTATAGTTATTTTTGTTGTAATTGTTGTTAATTACAGTACCGTAGAATATCCCAATCGTTGTTTTGAATTTATCGAAATAAGAAACGGGTGGACTACGCGTAACTTACTTCACAGACAATACAGTATCGCATCCTGTAAATAATCATTTATTAACAATATACTTTGGTCTGCGCGTCTCATGGTTCTGCTATTGTTCGTGGTGCTGCACAGCTGGTTGTACGTGAATCGAGACTGTTAACGGCAAGATTAACGTGTCACCGGATCTTCCAGCTTTACGAATTATTCGTCTCTGATTGATGTGACACAGGAGTTTTGAAGTTGAATCAATTTGTATGTGTTTGGATAATTGCACCGGACACTAAACCGTCACGTTCCGTGAGTTCGTCCATTCGTCCTGCATTCAATATAACATTTATTGTTATAACTTGCACATATCCACTACAAAGTGCCGTGTGATAAACCTCATACCGTCGAAGGAAATCTGGGCGCGTGATTGGCTTTCAGCCACCTTCAGCCCTGTGCAACTTGAACTTGAAATAAAAACGAAGATTGAACTAAATGCTTTCTTTCTGATAATTTTAATATAATCTCTGAAATCTTTCATAATAAAATAGCGGAGTAACTACTGAAATTCACTACTAGACAGGCTGGATGCCACAGATAGAGTGAAGCTCAATAGATAGAAAAGCATATTGATTACTCAACTTCATGTGCTCGTAATAGGTAGAAGTTAAACCACCACCCTTGCAGTCCTGAGGTCGCAGGTTCGAGTCCCGGTGGCGAAATTATTTTTTGTAAATTATTCGTCATCGGATTAAAGACACATCATTTCTTCCAAATACCGTTGTCTAACTTCTATATCACTTATCTCAATTTGAATTTTGTCCAAAGCGGCAGAAGTTCAAACAAACCACTGGCTGATAATTGTTAATAATTTTCAGAAAATAATTCCGCCACTGTGACTCGAACCTGCGACCTCAGGATTATTAGATGTAGCACATGACCAGTGCACCACTAGCTCAATGACGCACCGTCTAACTTAAAAGTAGTTAGATAGACTTTTTATTTTAATGCTACACCCCTTTTCAGCCTAACCAAAATTGTTGATGAAGATAAAGTTTACCTTCGTAATAAGCATTACATCTTTTTACTTCTGCGTGCGTACGAACTATATGACAAACTATATCAATCAATAGTCAATAGTTTATTACGGTATAAAAGCGGGGGGATTGTACAAACCGCAGGGGGGATTGTGCCGTGGGTCGAAAACAAAAGAATGGTAAAATGTTCGAGTTTCCAAGGCCTTATAGCGGGCCAAATTCGCGTTAGCCTGCACCATCAGTGGATTTTTGTGGCATTTGGACAGGTAGGGCAGTAACCCGGGACACCGCTACCCACCACATCCTTCGGAACAGGGTCAGCTGAGAATGCGTGCGCTTGGACTTCCGATACTGGGATATTGGATCTGAAGAAGTTTCAGCAGTTCAGCAAAGTGGTCGAAGGGAAATGTGATCCACATTTGCTGAGACGGGAAAAGCTGTGGAAAAAGGAAGGATATGGTGCAGTATCACAAAGAATATAAGTGTAAAAAAGCATAATCAAGAATTGTGTATCATGAAGATGCAATGAAGATTGGACCAATAGGTATCGATGGCCCTCTAAAGAACTGGATCACAAACTTCTTGAGCAATCGGTATTTTCTCGTTCGCATAGGCAATATGTATTCCGCGAAAGCAGGAGTTGTTAGTGGAGTCCCGCAGGGTTCAGTATTAGGCCCACTACTCTTTCCTATCTTCATCGATGATTTGGCATCCTCGCTTAAGTGTCCCTGCTATATTTTTGCAGACGATGTCAAGTTTATCGGATCGCTGAACGAACAGGATCTTCTTGAGGATATAGAAAAGGTCATCAAGTGGTCTTCCACGTGAGATCTACCAGTCAACTTCTCCAAAAGCTATCTTCTGTCCAAAGCTGCAACGAAGCTGCAGGTTGCTGGACCTGATAACATACTGGAGATAACTGGGGTATCATAAGTCCGGGACTTAGGTATTGCGGTTTCAGCGGACTTTTAATGGGCTAATCAATTTGCAGCTGCTGCACAACGCGCTAGTAACCAGCTCTTTCGCTTCCGATCAGTTTTATCTTGCAGGTCCCCGGAGGTTTTCATCCCATTGTATAAAGCGATAGTGAGACCTCATCTCGAGTATTGCGTTCAAGCTTGGTCTCCTTACTTGGAAAAGGACATTGCCACGCTTGAAGGTGTTCAGCGCCTAGCTACTCGTATGATTAAAGGGCAATCTGGGAAGTCGTATGAACAACGACTGTTGAGTCTAGATCTCTTCTCGCTAAAAAGAAGGCGACTACGTGGGGATCTGATCAAGACCTTTAAAATCGTTAGAGGCTTTAGTTCTATTGATCCTGCTGATATGTATGCTCTTGCGCCAGTGTTAGGTACTCGAGGCCATTCACTGAAACTGGCAAAGCAACATGTCAGGTCAAATGCACGTAAGCACTTCTTTAGCGAAAGGGTAGTGAATTATTGGAACTGTCTGCCCGAAGAGGTAGTTTGTTCTACTTCAGTAACGTGCTTCAAAGATAGACTAGACTCGATCTGGCGCTCTGTGTTTCCCAATTTTTATCCCTAATTTTATAGTTGTTCTTCAATTTGTCGTTGGAACGCACTAATGTCTCTCCTCACCTATTGGGTGAGGGAGTTTTTCTGTTGCATTCCAGCCAAAGTCATACCAGAAGAATATTGAACCTACTATTCGAAGTGGTGGACGCTCTTTTGGCTTACCACCGGAAGTATTCTGGACGCTCGATTGGCGACTGCCACATATCGTCCTGTGCTAACTGAACTGAACTGAACTGACCGAATACACCTGGTCTTCATAAGGTAATTTAATGATTTCGTCTTTGAGTCACTGCTTAAAGCCTTTCTTTCTTGACGTTCTTGAAAACGAATCTTAACATTTGAAAGAGAGTTACAGATTTCATGTCTGCGCATAACCGAAAAGAATTCTAATTGATGTTTCACAGAACAAAACGTCGAGCAATCTTTTTCTCCTGGTTTATTGGGTCACGCTTACGCTTCCTAATATGAGAGGTAGACGAACTTTGAAAGCATGCTGAGATGTTATCATGAATAATCGTGTGAATTATTTTGAAGTTTGAGGAAAGAAAGAACTCTGTCCAGTCGTAGGTTCTAGGAATATTCGAAAACTTAGTCCAGTTGATATAAACTTTCTCATCTTTGCGTAAATGTGCGGGTTTTTGCGAAAGACTCAAAACGCAAGTTATCATAATATGGTGGCAACCGGGTAGTGGAGGTAAGATTTCTACGGTGGTTGGATCAGGGCCTAATGCAAAAATCAAATCTAAAACGGTGAATAAATTCGTAGGCTTTTTCATAGATTGTATGAAACCTAAAAGATGAATCGTTTTGGAGAAGGATGAAAATTTATTTGAAGAATATGGGAAATTCCGCATCTAAATAATTCCGGATTGTCTAGATCGCTGTTGTGCCCCATATCTAAATTGTGCTTCGCCAAGGCGGAATCAGAAATATGGAATTGATATTCCCTCGCATCCCGGGGCCGTCTCCGGACACGCTTTCGTTGTTCTTCGATTCTAGTGTAATTTACCTTGGAAGATTACTTAATGGAATCACCCGAACATCCTTACAGTTGATTCTGTAGAAACTGTTCGTAACGCTGGATGAAGGGGTCTTATCGTTGGGGTGCATCAGAAACGAACGGATAAGCTACGCGTATTGACGCCTGGTTCAAGATTCTACGTGTCGCTTCAGATGTGCATTTTACAAACGGCATACAAACCGTATCTCACCAACTTTTACTCCGATTTTCCTGGCTAGTATTTTACCTTCATCAATTGTCGTTTTACAAAACTTTTTGGATAACCGTCGTTTATGAGCCTTTAATTCGCTACACGGTTCCCCAGTTTTCGGTCGCTTTCGTCGCTGCACAGGTGTCCTATCTAATGGAAAACTGAACAAGCTATGGACTTGAAGACCTTTCTTGGATTAGCGGAAGTGTATCGTAGTACAGAATATGTATCGATAGGTTTCCGATAGACAAACGATTTTATTTTGCCGTCTACTTTTGGTGCTACACAGTCCAAAAATGGCAAGAGTGCCTGTGCAAGATTCAACTTCCTTTGTGACCGTAATATGTGGAACTATTCAATTTAAATAGTCGAAGAAAGCCTCTAACTGATTTGTATCGATGATAACAAATGTGTCATCAACATAGCGCCACCATAGTTTTGGCTCAAGCCATTCATCCTTAGGGGTTTGTTTCTCAAAATGCTCCATAAGGTGGATGGTGCAGAAATCTCCATAATCTGGCGCTCGGCACTGATGCGTATGTAAATAGTTGTCATTCACCTTATACCTACTAGTTGATTAGATTTTTTCAAAAATAGCTTAACCTTAGCCCCATTAGTTATGTACTTTCACGCATGTGCTGGTGAAGAGAAACTGCTTTCTCTTTTTTCAGCATCGGCTATAACACGGTGCTTCCTAAAATCAACCCGGATAAACTCTTGGCTTCGCGATCGGCGAAGATTTCAAATAGTATATATATATATATATATATATATATTTACACAAATTGATCAAATGGTGCCGTTCACCAGTAAACAACAAATGATGATGACGATTTCAAATCTAAAAAGAATAAACGCTTTGGTAGTAGTGGGTGCTTCTCTGCAGCTTTCCACCGAAGGAAATAATGGACGCTCGATTGACTTGTTAGCAACATACTGTCCTGTGCAAACTGAACTGAACTGAAAATGTGGCTCGCTGTGTCAATCGACCTTGACCGTGTTCAGTTCAGTTCAGTTCAGTTAGCACAGGACGATATGTGGCAGTCGCCAATCGAGCGTCCAGAATACTTCCGGTGGTAAGCCAAAAGAGCGTCCACCACTTCGAATAGAAGGTTCAATATTCTTCTGGTATGACTTTGGCTGGAATGCAACAGAAAAACTCCCTCACCCAACAGGTGAGGAGAGGCATTAGTGCGTTCCAACGACAAATTGAAGAACAACTATAAAATTAGGGATAAAAAATTTGGAAACACAGAGCGCCAGATCGAGTCTAGTCTATCTTTGAAGCACGTTACTGAAGTAGAACAAACTACCTCTTCGGGCAGACAGTTCCAATGATTCACTACCCTTTCGCTAAAGAAGTGCTTACGTGCATTAGACCTGACATGTTGTTTTGCCAGTTTCAGTGAATGGCCTCGAGTACCTACCACTGGCGCAAGAGCATACATATCATCCGGATCAATAGAACTAAAGCCTCTAACGATTTTAAAGGTCTCGATCAGATCCCCACGTAGTCGCCTTCTTTTTAGCGAGAAGAGATCTAGACTCAACAGTCGTTGTTCATATGACTTCCCAGATTGCCCTTTAATCATACGAGTAGCTAGGCGCTGAACACATTCAAGCGTGGCAATGTCCGTTTCCAAGTAAGGAGACCAAGCTTGAACGCAATACTCGAGATGAGGTCTCACTATCGCTTTATACAATGGGATGAAAACCTCCGGGGACCTGCAGGATAAAACTGATCGGAGGCGAAAGAGCTGGTTCCTAGCGCGTTGTGCAGCAGCTGCACATTGATCAGCCCATTTTAAGTCCGCTGAAACCGCAATACCTAAGTCCCGGACTTTTGATACCCCAGTTATCTCCAGTATGTTATCAGGTCCAGCAACCTGCAGCTTCGTTGCAGCTTTGGACAGAAGATAGCTTTTGGAGAAGTTGATTGGTAGATCCCACGTGGAAGACCACTTGATGACCTTTTCTATATCCTCAAAAAGATCCTGTTCGTTCGGCGATCCGATAAACTTGACATCGTCTGCAAACATATAGCAGGGACACTTAAGCGAGGATGCCAAATCATCGATGAAGATAAGAAAGAGTAGTGGGCCTAGTACTGAACCCTGCGGGACTCCACTAACAACTCCTGCTTTCGCGGAATACATATTGCCTATGAGAACGCGAAAATACCGATTGCTCAAGAAATTTGTGATCCAGTTCTTTAGAGGGCCATCGATACCTATTTGTCCAATCTTCATTGCAAGCAACCTGTGGTTTACCGAGTCGAAGGCTTTACAAAAGTCCAAGTAGAGAACTTCGACCTGGTGGCCTTTATCTAGCCTCCTAGTGACCTCATTTAGAAAACATAATAGGTTCGTTAGGCAAGACTTGCCTTTTAGAAAACCATGCTGAGCAGAGTTCAGTAACGAACCAGAGACAAGGTGGCGACAGATCCTGTCCCTAATAAGTCTCTCTAGGGTTTTGCAAAGGATACTAGTAAGGCTTACAGATCTGTAGTTGCAAACTGAAGATCGACTGCCACCTTTATGTATAGGTATCACATCAGCCTGCTTCCATGCACTAGGAATATACCCATACCTTAAGGATGCGTTAAAGAGGCGACCCACCGGTTGTGCTAATACATGCGCCAGGTTCTTAATAAATTGGGGGTGAATACCATCCGGGCCCGCAGATTTATGTGGATTTGTTGCTTCAAGTGCAAGCCTGACCTCATTATCAGTGGAAATTATTTCATCTAGGGTAGGAACGCTATCTGACCTTATGTCCACTGGCATATTCGAGAGATCAGTTTGGCGATCAGGCCTCTGAACAGCTCGAAAATGTTCGAGAAAAGCCGAAGCCTTTTCATAATCTGAATCTAGTTGAGATCCATTGTCCAGTTGAAGGTTGCCTATGCAATCGCGAGTTTTGCCTTTGGATTGTGCATAGCTATA
>JACCGJ010015196.1:0-33165 GCA_013407085.1 Atriophallophorus winterbourni | reverse complement strand
GTACACGGGATCTCCTCGCCGACGCACCAATAGTACGCGAAATTTGTCGGTGTTGAACGGGAGATTATTACAAGCGGCCCAGCGCTGTAATGAGGTGAGGTCCGACTGTAGATCTCTGTTGTCCGTGGGTGAGCGGATGACGCGCCATAATTTTATGTCATCGGCAAATAGAAGGAGAGGAGACGTCACATATTTTGTAATGTCGTTGATAAACAACAAAAACAAACGCGGACCCAGAACGGATCCTTGGGGTACGCCGCAGTAAACTGGGAAAGGTTCGGAGAGCTCATTCCTGACTCGTACACGCAGAGATCTGGGACCTAGAAATGCTGCCATCCATGTTAACAGCGGAGGACCTATTCCAATTGCTCGTAATTTCTCAAGGAGTATCGCATGATCAACTCTGTCGAACGCCTTGGAGAAGTCTAAATATATGACGTCTACACCATACCCTTCATCAGCGGCTTTGGTCCAAAGGTCCTCGGCGAGTAGTAAGTTAGAAGTGCAAGATCGACTCCGCCTAAAACCATGCTGCCCCGCTGTGAGTACATTCGAGCGCTCCATCACAGTCATGATGTGATCGGCGATAATCGATTCCATCACCTTCGAGAGGACAGGAAGCAACGTGACCGGGCGATAATTTGCTGGGTCACTGCGGTTGCCACTTTTAAAAAGTGGGGTGATGATTCCGTCTTTCCAGCCATCTGGGACTTCGGAGGCATCCAATAAACGCTGGAAGTAGTGAGCTAGAGGTTCAGAAAGCTGATCGGCAACCGCCTGCAATACTTTCGGTGTAATGCCGTCGATTCCCGTGGACGAGTTGGTGCGCAGTTGCAAAATTTTGATTCGGACGGCCGAAGGGGTAAAATCAACACTTGAAATAAGAAAAGAGGATGAAAAAGGAGGAAGATAGATATGAGGAGACACCGAAGATCCTTGAAATATTGGCATATAATGTTCCTTCAAAGCATTTGCAGCTTCCTTTGTGGTAGTCGTGTTGCCGTGCTTGGTGGTAAGCGAAGGGATACCAGTCTGAACCTTCCGTTTATTGTTGATAAATTTGTACAAGAGCTTATTGTTTTCCAGAAATTGACCGGTGAGTTTTCTCTGATAATCAAATTTATCTTGGCGCACCAGTCCCGTACAATGATTTCGTAATTTTCTGTAACACTCCCAATCATTTGGCAGTTGTGTCAGTTTGAACTCAGTCCACGCGGCATTTCTGCGGCACATCCATTTACGAGTTCTGCTCCGAATGAATGTGTCGGTGGTTTTTCGCAGGACGGGTTTTGAGACTGAAGAAAGCTCTAGCATCTGGTGCCACTTGGTAACAAAATTTTGCCAAGCTGAATCCGGACCGTCCTTTAACATGAAATCGAAGCTATTGGCGGCTACAGCGTCATAGAAAATGCCGTAGTCAGTGACCTTCCGTAACTGAGAGTCCTCATGGTTGAGGTAGTTAGCATAGCACACAAAGTCAAAAGTTAAAACTATATGGTCGCTTTTGCCTAACGGAGTTCCACTCAAGATTTCCTCAATCATCAACTCCTCATTCGTCAGTAAGAGGTCCAATAGAGAAGGCGTGTCAATTCCACGAAAACGTATCGGTTCAGTCACGTGATTGTACAAAGGGTGACTTCCTATCAGTTCACGCAGCTCCCAAGCAAAAGTATCGCGGGAGGGTTCAACAGTCAAACTGGATGAATTGAAATCTCCCATCAACAAGACGTGACTATGTTGCATTGATAAGGCGAATCGCAAGGAGTGTAATAGGTTGACATCAGCAACAGGTTGAGCATTTGGTGGGCGGTAGATCACAGCCAGTAGAGCAGAGTCACTGTTTCTAAGCTGCAAGCGGCACCACAGTGAATCTATGGTTTGCAGATGAATGTGAGATAGTGGTTCACAGTGGAGTGAGGAGTTATGGTACAAAAGAACTCCACCACCCTTGGTGGGACGATCTTTCCGAATGACAATCATACAAGGAAGTGAAATTTCGGCGTCTGCAACGGAAGATGATAACCATGTCTCAGTCACAGCTATCACGTCGGAGCGTTGAGCAGCGTGTCGAAGACGAAGTTCAGGAAGTTTACTGAGTAGGCCTTGGGCGTTCGCATAGAAACACTTCAGGCTCTCGCGCGATAGGGCGGAGTCTGCAGATTTGTTTTGGGCGTCTATTACACCGATCCTAATAGGACCGGCTGGCTTAAGTGTTTTGAGGCATCAACACTTTTATCGGCAGAATCACACTGAAGCTTGTCGATTCGCTTTTTATCGAGGGCAGAACGGAGGCGAATCTCGGGAGGTGCAAAACGTTTGTATCGGTACCAACTCTGTAACGCATCATTCACCATGGATTCTGATTGAAAAGTTACTTTGAGTATGCGGGGAATAGAGCCCTTGTAACTGGGGGAAACAGGTAAACGTTTCAAACCAATCGTCAGAGTGTCAGTGATTTTGCTTTGCTGTTGTATGAAACGCCACTGCTCGCAGTCGTGTGTAGTGTTTCTATTGGCATCATCGTCATTTAGTTCTGGAACGCCATGAATAAAAACGCTTTTCTTGTCATTCTCCAGCTTCCAGTTGAAGTTCGTTTCTTTCTTGGCTTGTCGCTCAGCCCATGACACGTCCGGAAATATGCGGATGGGTGAATTGCTTTTGCGCAAAGTGTATGCAGAAAGTAAGACGGATTCAACATCCTGCAAGGATGTTAGGGTGATTCGCAATAGTCTAGGCTCGCCAATATGTAATGATTTATGGTGCCTGGACAGACGTACAATGTTCCCGGCCTCTGCAGAAACCTTCATTGAGTCACATATCGTCTGCCACTGTTGTGCATCTTGCACCCGGCGAGTTTTGAAACAAGGCGAATTTGCCTCTGGCACATTGGTGCATATCACGGTTAGCACCTCGTTGCAACGGGAGCTTGTTGTGGTAGCCACTTTCTTCACTGCTGTGAACTTGGCACGAGTGTTGTCTTTTGCAATCCCCGGAATCGTATGAACGGGTGTGTACGTAGAACCAGTGGAGATCGCCGCAGAAGCAGCAGTTGTAGCAAATGTCATCGGTGTTTCAGTTACAGATGAGATTTCAGCAACCAACGACCCAAATGTGTGCTTCGCTTTCGGGACAGAAGGAACAGCAACCTTTTTCAACTCGGACTGTTGACGAGTACACAGAGAACCATGGCTGTTTTCTAACCGGAGCAGCCTACTTTCAAGAGATGCAATTTTCTTAGACTGTGCAACTTGAACTTGAACTTGTTGGTCTAACAACGATAGCAGACGACGGACAGTTGGGTTTATCGAGCATGCTGCACAGAGCCAAAGCTTACTTGCGTTTTGTTTGTGTTCATTAAAAACAGCGGACGTCAAACCCGAGCAACCAGGATGAAACCAGGAAGAGCAGATGCTAAATTCTATCCCTTCAAGAACTGGGGTGGAACAACCGGCTTTACCGCAATTGACTGTAGCTTCAGACGGCTTTTGGGGTTCAGGAGCTTTTCTACGTGCATTTTGTTGCAGTGAAGAATTCCCGAGACTACTCTCAGTAACTTTTGATCTACGAGCAACCATTATCTAGAAAATTTGTTACGAATGAAAAAAAACAAATTCAGAAGAGCAAAATTTCACGGTGTTCCGCAAGCGCAGTCCAACCAGTTATCTACTTTTTCGGTCTCAAAACGGGGTATCAACGAGGGTGCTCCAACCCCGACTAAAAGTCAATTAAAACGTATGCAGCATAGAAATACACGGGTATTTCTGTACACAAATGCTTGCAGTGTACTTAGTAAGTAGGGAGAGCTGCAGCTTACGGCACAGGAAAACCAGATCAATATAATTGCCATCTCCGAATCATGGTTGAAATCAGATGATCATCTACCTTCATTTGTATAAACTAAGTACGCCATCTATCGTCAGGATAGGGATACTGGTTCTATGGTATGTATGATTATGGTATGAAAGCAACAAGCCTGATTCCAGGCAAATAAAGTGCCGCACAGTCAGAGACTGCACGTGGGCGAAGATAATGTCAGGTTGCTAGGCCTCGACGATATGAGGGGGCGAGGGAATATGGAAATGGTAATGAGACTCCAGCGTGTTCATCATGCAGCTCACTAACCGTTGGCCACGGAGAGGTGTGGCAATTGTGGTAAATGAAGACTTTCTCCACAGTCCACGCCGGGGATGGCAGTAGTAGGAATGTATGTATGTAGGAAAGGCACAAGACCTGATCCAGGCAAGTGCCGCCACCCAGTCAGGGGGACTGCCACGTGGGCCCTCTAAGTATACTGTCAGGGTTGCCAGGCCTAGACAGAATATGAGGGGGGAATGGAAATAGAACAGGTAGTGAGACTCAGGTGTAACTCGCATGCAGCTCCACTACCGTTGGTCAACAGTAGTGTAGCCCCAATTCTATAAAATGCTCCCATATGGCTTGCGTCTCAAACCGTTGTGCTGGGGACGCCGCTTTGTACCAAAATCCCCAAGAACCTTCATGGAAGCCGACTCATCCTCTAGGAGGAGATAGTCGCACAAAAATAAAGTAAAGTAAGTCTCAAACAGCCTCTGACAACCAAAGCCCAGCTCCTGGCCTGCACGTGGCGGAACTGCTTCTACTGACAGAAGAAGGGGCGAAGGCGGATGACTGGCGCCTCAAAACCAGTTTGCTCCGGGCAGATGGAGCACGTCAGCCCATCTAAGGGAAGGAAACCCTGATTTCAAACCTTCACTGCCTTGCGGCATAACGATTGCGGGAAAGGCTTCGGGAGTGAACCCTGAGGAAAAATCCCTGCTGCTTTGCACCTGGTCGTGCAAAGGCTAGAGATGCGTATTCGAACAATCGCCGAGGCACTTCAAGAGAGGCGCAAGAACCCTCAAAATAGTCACCGGCTCTCGCGAAGAGAAAAAAACCGCTGCCTTGCGGGAAGACTTTTGAGTCAAAGGCTCCGGATGGAGCCCCCTAAGCTAACCCCCTACTTAGGCCTTGGCAACCGGGTAGTATGTCGCCTTCAACGAGAACCATGGAACCTACTTCAACTTCATCATGTACCCTCTTCATGGTATACTTGTTGGCACATCGTCTGTAAAGACTTGTGTAATAAAAACATCGGTATTTCTTACCATCGCTAGGAGGAGACGGGCACTTGAATGTGCATATAGAAGCCTAACAGCTTCGCCATTAGACGATCAATTACTGAGAGAAAAATATTATACAACAAGCCCTGGATAGCCGGGCACTTGAAGATTCAATGTATGGCGTGTGCTTTGTGCCTAACAAGTGTAAAACACACACACAGGACTGGAGCGGTTCTCTTCCAAACCTAACTGTGTACGCTGTCAATCATGAATTGGTCGGCAGCTCGGTTTACCTAGGCAGTTGTATCTCTGCTGGCGGTTGTGTCGAGGACGAGATCTCACAACGTGTTCACAACGCGGGTGTAGCGTTTGGTAACCTTCGCCATTTGTGGCGATGTTTTACTCCATACGTACAACGCAGTGGTGCTTGCTACACTACCTCATGGCTGCAAAATCTGGTCTATCCGAGCGGAAGATATCCGTCGGCTTTCTGCGTTGCCTGCGTAAGATTGCTCACATTCGGCGGCAGCATCACGTTACAAATTTAGTTGCCTGCAAGCTGGTGTTAGAACCAAGTGGCCACGGACTGAGAAAATGCTGATGCTTGCTCGTTTGCGATGGTTGGGACATGTTTTGAGAATGCCTCCTCGCCGTTTACCATACCTCACCTTATTCGCAGAGCATGACAGAAGCTGGGAGAAACGCCCAGGTGGTCAGTACATGACGTGGCGCGTTGGGATGAAAAAACTCACTGTAGCGTTAGGCTCAGTTGGGCGTATTCATTTGCCTAAGTGGGATCCAACAGCTCCACCTAATAGTTGGCTGGAAACTTTTTGTTTAGGCCCTAATGGCGTTTTCTGACGACTGCCTTCCAGCGACGGCTTTGTCTTTTGAACCCAAAATACCTCATGGTCCTGTACACAATACAATGCGTAGACGCGTTAGGAATTTACTTAAACGGAGCTTAAGACTAGACAGAAAAGTGGTGGCTAAATAAGGTCGAACAAATGGAAATAGCAAATAATGCGGGTAGCGTGTGAAAACTCTTCTAACTTATTCGAACGACAGGGCCTACAAAAATGAGTGATTGACTATCGCTGGAATAGACGGCAGTCTTATCACTAATAAGAATCGCCGCCTCTCACGATGGGCCGAACATTTTGAAGAACAATTCATTTGGTCGCCGCCAACAGAATCATTCCCTCATTTAAAGCAGTGTGATCCTTGGTCTGTTATCGTAGATCCCTCTAATGATTTAGAAATTAAATCAAATCCATCAAGCGATTCCAAGCTTCTGGCCCCGATGATATACCGCCTATTTTATTCAAAGGTGGCCAAGTCCTAATCAGCACATTAGGCGATCTGCTCCGTGAAGTGTGGTTGTCAGAATCCGTCCCTCAGAATTGGGGAGAATCGGTTATCATACCTATATTTAAAATGGTGTGCGAAGCTCATGCTCTAATCACCGTGGGATAGGTCTCACTCCCATCATTAGAGTCCATATATCTTCGAAGATTAACATCGCAGAGGGAATCACGGATCCGAGAGCAGCAAGCTGGCTTCCGGCCTGGCAGGTATGGTATGATGGTATGAAAACACAAGCCTGATCCAGGCAAAGTGCCGCACAGTCAGAGACTGCACGTCAGGTTGCCCAGGCCTAGACAGATAAGAGAAATAGAGAATAAAGATGGTAGTGAGACTCCAGCGTGTTTCAGCATGTAGCTCATTGCCGTTGGCCAATCAATTTAGCACGATGTTAGCCGCACAGCACATAAATGCTGCACGATTGCACATCTGTGCACAACAGGAAATGGTAGTGATACTCCAACGTGTTTCAGCATGCAGGTCACTACCAGTAGTCAATCAATTTAGTACGGTGTTAGCCGCACAGCACAAAATACTGCACGATTGCACATCCTTGCACACAGTAAGGTAATATCATCAGCATAATCCAGGTCCATAACATGTACACTGAAAGGTCAACGCCACTCATGGAGAAACTAATAAGAGCACCTCGGAGAACCTCCTCGATGGCAAATTTAAGCAAGAACGTGGAGATTCGATAGCATCGTGTTACACCTGTATTGGTGTTGGATGGCAGTGAAACCTACCGCACGCCCTAACCCGATCTATTGAGTGAGCGTTTACGTCTCAGTGAGCATTCATAAACAAGAACAGGGCGGATGCTGCTCGACAAACACGTAAACAAACTCATCATCATCATGAATTACGAGTCTGGAGCCAGACAAATGCCAAGCAACATGAAGCAGGAAAAGCAGATAAGCAAGCGCGTGAAAAATGGAAAGCAAGCAAGCAGAATATGCCAAAGAAAATGCGCAAAATGCAGATTGTTTTTGTATCATCACTGCATGCGATTTTTTTGTTTTTTGTTCATCAAATTCAGTTCAGTTCAGTTGGATGTACGTATCTCGGTAGTTGTATCAATAACTCAGCATCGTTAGATGACAAGGTCTCGGCACGCATTTCTAAAGCGACCTTAGCATTCCGCAACCTAGTTCACCAGTGGCGTCAGAAAGGACTGTCTTTGTTACTCAAGGTTAGAGTCTTCTATAAAGCGACAGTTTGGGGTGTGTTACTGTATGGGTGTGAAACTTGAACACATTCAGCGTCTTCAAGTATTTGACAACCGACGTCTCCGCTACAATCACATACACTGATGCTCTCCGAAATAAATTGTTCGGTAGTAATGTTGATATAGAGAAGCAGATCAACCTGCTTAGGTTACGCTGGTTGGGTCACGTTTTACGGATGCCGGGCCACCGACTTCCGAAATGGATTCCTTTTTGCGACGCCACATCCCGTTTGGCGTAAATCTCGTGGTGTCCAAACCGTCACGTGGCATAGGCAGTTAAAGATCCTTACTAGTAACCTTTCTAAATTCGGCGCAGCACGTCTTCCAGGCTGGTGTCCCCGCGATCAGATATCGCAATGGCTAGTTACGCTTCAGGATATGTCCCGAAAACGTATTCAATGGCAGTCTTGCACCTTCTTGGAGTGTTTGCTTAACGTTGTATTTTGTAAGCGGAGTGACGAGAAAAGCTTGTCATGATGCATGACAGTGAAAGCCGCAAGGAAGCTGTCATGCTGATGTCGCTCTAATCGTTCACAAAAATTACTTGAATTTATGTTTTAAGCACATCGTCCCAGGATGTCTGTGCCTCATCTTCAATCGGTTCGGTAGTCTTTATGTCCCACCCTTCCCCATCTTTTTAGAATTTTTAACATATAATAGTTGTATGGCAATTCAGCACTCGGTACTTGTTACCGGTGTAATGCTGTCCATCATCATGATGATGATTCTGGATACCTGACCGACTTCTGAAATTAATTCATTTTACGACGCCGCACCCCCCTTCGCGTAGAACTCATGGCCAAACTATCACACTGCATAAGCAGCTGATGAAATTAACAAGCAACCTTTCTAAATTTGGCTCAGCCCGTCTCCGGGCTGTAATTCCTGCGATCCGATATCGCAATGGCTTGTTACACTTGTGGTTATCTCGCAAAAGGGTGACCAGTAGCGGTCTTGCGGTAATAACCTTTCTGGAGTATTTAATCTTGCATATTTTCAAGTGCCGTGACGAGGAAACCTTTCTAGGATGCATATCACAAAACGCCATAAGGAAGCTGTCGTGCTGTTTTCGCTATGCTTGTTCATGAATCCTGATTGAATGCATGTTTTATTCGAGGTATAGTCACTGCATCCCACTTTGTTTACGACGATGTCCTAATGGAAGCTTAAGCTGATCAGTGGGCGCAGGTGTTGAAATTCTGCCGGGTAAGAGAGCTACTGTATGAAGACCTAATATTTCTTTAACAGGCCTTCGATGTGATGCCAATGGAGGCATTTAGGTATGGACTATTTTTTCACCGAGGAAATGTAAAGTACTACTTCAGCACTGGTCAGCAACACCGCTATATTTTGTTATAAATGATCTTGTTGTCGATCATGTTGAGCAGTTCAACTACCTAGGAAGTTTGGGTGTTGGATAGAGAAAAAATCACGTACAGAATTTCTATGAACTGGCATTTGCCAGACTGAAGTGCCTCTGGAAGAGACGTGATTTAAGCAACCCATTTTGTAAACATAATTCCCTCGTGCTTTTATAGCAATTAAACACCGATATATGTTATAAATGTAAAATTGTCTTTGATGATAATGTTGGGTTGCATGTCACAGCGAATATATGGAATTACCCGGTAATATGCTGCACAATCAAAGAAGGATACTGGAATTCAAGAGGACGTGGCGACTTTTTCTGCAACGAATCATTCCGCGTTGCACGATTTTATTTTGAGCATAAAAATAAACGAATCGCTCACTTGAAATTTTCAGTTTTGACAACGATTCACTTCTGGTTTTCTCAGCCTTCTACTATACACTTTACCGCGGGCGCTTTCAAAAATGTCGAGGAAAAATGGGTTGAAAGTTATGAGTTCAGCAAGGTAAATGACTTGATCTTTGCTGATTGGAATTGTTCGGTATTCTCTACCCGTAAGTTATCTAGTTCTTTTATTTACCAGCTAGCAGGACAATTGTTTGCTGTAACAATCGACAAATCTCACTTGACACATCTATTTCCTCCTTGTGTTCAAACAAACGTGCCCTTTATTGCATCGTCAATGGCGTAATTTTCGTAGTGGATAAAGATACGGGAACTATTTTTGAACTAACATCACCTCGAGGAAGATGCGAATCCGTTGCATGCTCTGATGATACGATTCTTTACATCACCGGTAATAATTCATTACTATCTAACTTTCCCAGAAACGTATGAACTATATGAACTCCCTGTCAGATTTCCTCCACTTGTTGTGAACTTACCTCGTTCACCATCTTTTAAAGTAAAGAGAGTCGCATGTGGCTCTGGATTTACCCTTTTTCTCACCTTAACTGGACAGCTATTCAGCAAAGGTTTAGGAAGGTAATAATCTCTACTTCCGCTGATGATTTGCAAGCCGTGGGCAACTAGGCCTGGGTGATCTCGATGATCGGAACGAAGTTTGTCTCATCGAAGCTCTGGTTACAAACACCGTGATTTCGGTTTCAGCGGGTTCTTGGCATGCTGCATGTATAACTGGTAATTATTTTTGCATGCATAATCGTTTACAGATACGGGTGATCTGTACACATGGGGATGGAACGAACACGGTCAGTTAGGACAAAAATCATTCTCCGTGGCCAAGAAAAATGACCAAGTTGATTGGACGTCACAGCCCGATTTGGTCAATGTACTTTGTTTACCGCAACCTGTAGACATCCCTGGAAACGAGGACGTCATTTCGGTAAATAGTGCTCCACTTTACTTTGTTTTTCAACCTTGAGTAAACCTTTAGACTTATTTCTTGTTATACTGTATCATCCCCATTAGGTTGCTTGTGGAGCTCGTCACACCGCCTGTGTAACTGCAAAAGGAAACCTTTTCGTATTTGGTTGGAACGGGTTCGGTCAACTTGGTCTGGACCACTCTGTGGATGCAGCTGACGAACCGACGCGCATATCGACTCTTCCAACGGGAAGCTGTGTCAAAGCAGTTTCGTGTGGCCATTGGTCCACAACAGTGACATTAAAAGTTCCGTCAATCACCTAATTCTTTCATTTTAAATAGAGTTTCATATATCGTATTTGTAGTAATCTCATTGTTCATGGCCCACGGTGAATTACTTGAAGCTCACTTCTACAAGCATGTAATTATGAAAAATACCTTCTTTACCTTTACCACTGTTTCGAGGCTCGCTGAACCTGATCTCACTGTCTCCACATGACAATGGCAAACAGCCAGAAACCGGTAGCGGCGTGTAAGGGATGGGGACGTGAGCAACACATTACTTTGGTTAACCAATGATGTCAGTTTTCAACCAGATAATGCAGACTAAAGTTATCCTCGTCCGGGCCTAATGCAGTGGTGAGGTTCTTTATTACAACGCCAGCAAGTTTTGAACTAGTTGCTGAGTAAATTTTTGGGATATATGTCAAAATGTACGAACAACACGCCATAGGATCGGCGGTAAAATCAGTGCAAGGATGGCTAAATGTAGTAAAATCAGCCCACTAAAATGCTTTTACTTCATGTCGTTACTTTGATCCGATCTGCCAACCTGTTCACTTGAAGCCCTTACCATTTTGGGCTCGTTCGACCATCTTGACGAATCACATATCGTTCGGTAGCGAATTATTGCGGACGTGATTGTTATTGTTGTGGTTTACAGGGCTGTGAACAAGCCTCAACTCACACTCTTCGAAATCATAGAGTAATACTCGCTGTTGCCCAAGGTGGCATCATTTTCGATTGTGCGCGTTTCAATTTAGATAATCGGAATAACCGTTACTAATCTTTGAATTTTACACATTCCTTCGAAGAGGCAAATAACATAGCTGAACCTATTTGAAAAACTATAGGACAGCAACATCGAATGCATTCACATAAAGGACCCGATTCGTACCAGAAAGCAGAAAACAGATTGATTATCGTTTGACCAATCACAGTTTATTGTTTAAAAGGTTGTATTGCAAATTAGGTAAATGCTAATCTACAACGAATCGACGCGTTGATTGTCACGAGGCTGTTCGCGTTGCCATTTGAATTTCCCATTCCTTCACCATGGTGTCGATACAAGCGAACTGATAAGTCCAATCAGCCGGATAAAGAAACGGGCGTAAATCGAACCTGGTAGAGCGTGGTAAAATGTGAATTTGAGTATTATTGATTTCGTCATTATTTTAAGAGGAAATAAACCTTACAAAATGCATGATCGGCTAATTATTTTATCCAAGAACACGTGATGAGCAAGAATGTTCGTGAAAAAGGAGCGAAATCTGTTTAACTAAATATGGAAGCTAACATGTATGCGATTGAGAAACCACAAATTTTAATCCGTAATAGAGATAAATTTAGTACATTATATTCGTTACATGACTTGTCTTCCTTCCAGTGAGCGAGACGTCGCTGCTGCTTCATATCTATTCAGCTGCTCTTTTTTGTCTACTATGCTACTCGTAAGTAGAAAAGCGTTTTGAATATTCACGGGATGAAAGCACTGGATTCTAGATTCATTCCCTTTATAGCTCATCGTCACTGCATATTCTCACCCAAACTCCCACTCGTTTATTTTCAGGCCACAGTTTGAATATTATTATCTACAGACACCATTTTGTGTTGTGTTAAGGGTTATGCAACTCTGCGAAAGGCATATTCCTTTATTGCTTCCAGTTCGCCCTGAGGAATAGTAAATTGTGCGTGTCAATCTTTCTCGCAGATTTGATCCCCAAAGGTTATCGGCCAGGGACTGTTTCGCCAAGATTACAAACACTAATTCGCCTTAAGTCAATCTTGTTTTGGGTTTTTATATAAAAGATTCACAAAGATATTATGCATCGCTTATTGCTTTATCGGTGTAACTACTTGGTAACGTGAATGCCGCGGATCTGTTTACTAGCTTACCATTGATGAACAAAAAATATAAATTTGATTCGACTGTGACAAAAAGGCTCTCATGCTATCGGATAAACAACTTATGATAACTCGAAAACCATCAAATTTAAAGATTTTTCTATGCTGTAACCAAATGTAAGTAAACAAACAGCTCCGGCGATTGCGGAAATATTGAAACACTTGGACATTGTTATATATTTTATTTCAATTATTATTTTTATACAATAATACCAACTTTCTCCCGTTGTTGTGATCGCAAAGGTAGCGTATACTTTATTATCATATACTGATGACTTAATATATATATTAAAGCGAACTGAATACGTTAAAAGTTGAAACTTACCGATTATCGTCTGCGCTATAGGCTTCAGTATGATAGGCAGGAGTTAAGATGGTAGCTTTATGTCGATTGATGGCATAATAGCGGAAAAATAATTTAACCTTGTCAGCGAGAAAGCGTGCCATATTCACAGTGGCACCTCCATCAGCGTTTAAACAGTCTTTGGGCAAATCCTGCTGCACCTCAATCCACGCACCATCTAACAAAGCGCGAAGCATGCTATAAGGTCCACAGCTCTCGATTTTCCGTAACCGTCCAAATAATGAAAGCATGTTGTACGTGAGACCCATTTCCACTTCATCCGTTTGTCCAATTTTCCCATCGTCTGTCAAAGGCATCAGCTCAGCCGTAGGAGCTGCTGTTCCTATGTCACGGAGTACTGTTCGAAGCTGAGTTTGGTACGGTTCAGGCAAGCCTTGGCTAAGACTTTCCGCGCAAAATGGCACAAAACGGCGAAGATCCGCTTTGCTAATGCTGCCGATGGGGTTCAAGTCTGCACTTGAGCAGTCATATCTGGGACAAATGGAATAAGAATCAATACTTGAACAGCACCGAATAAATAATGAGAGCTTTCATGAGGGCTCATTTACAGTTCAAGAATGTGCTTGGCCATAGATGGTTGAATTTCGGAAGCGAAATAGAAAAAATGACCAAATTCAAAAAGCCATCGTCAGCATGTGTAAAACAACGAGAAATTTTAAAAGTTCATTCCATTTCCGCATTTGCATGCATTTCTATCACACACAAATTAATACCCGTTTCGTGCCATTTGCATTCATGGAGTACGATCAGTCTCCGTACACCCTTAAACAGCAGAGCAATGGTAAACAAAGTTTAAACTTGTAAAATACTGTTGAATAAGGTTGGCACCAGCAACGTGTTCAATCACGCGCGCTAGCGAAGCCTGATAACCTCATTGTTTGGTCGGCGACTGCAGATTTCATTTGGTCACCAAGGAGAATGCCCTCGGATAGGACGAGGGGCAGTGACTTTTGATGCGGCGAGTCACATTTGCAGCGCCATGATGTCATCATTGTATTTTTGCGGCTTTTACGGGGAGAACGATTGCCGGACGAAAACGGTGGTTGTTGATTTTAGAGAATAGAGGTAGATGTGGCCAACGATCAATGTACTTATTAGCGTCACACGATTTGATAGAATCGAGTTTAAAATTTAACGTATTACAGCTTGTAATATTCAGAGCATGAGAGTAGTGCATCTGGAGTAATGTAACAGCCGTGATGAATATAAGGATATATTCACACAGAAAAGTGTTTTCGCTGAGTAAGGAATAAAATTGCACACCCTAATGCTAACACGGTTAGCCTTAGAAAGACAATCAGATTTTAACTTGATGGAACGAATTAAAATCAATTACATTAGCAAAGCTATTCTGATGCAAAAGTTCAGTGCTGTCCAACATGCACAAGATACGCTGCTTCTATAACAAACTGTGAAACTTTCTGAGTGGTGTTGGAGTTCCAACTGTGTATGCGCTCGCATGTAATGCTATCCTGCAATGGCAACATCGCATCGAATAAATTGATGCTGTAACGATTTTGCTTATCAGGCCTCTGGGGCCCATACGAAATGGTATAGATGATAAGATTTCACCCAATTGAAAAAGAGTTAAGCTGCCACAGTTATTTTCCCAACTATCGTTGGTTCATTTTTACACTTGGGCATGGCTGGGGTGTGGGTGGGATCCGAACCTGGATCGTTCGATTGAAGGATAAGTTCGTATGCGCTTCCCCACTCCACATAAACTTATGTTACGCACACAAATATACGGAGATATGTACCAGCACGCCGGGATAGACTGAATCGTATAACAGCGAGCGCTGAAAAATATCAGCCAGAGGAACAACACAACAATGTTTACGCAACGTGTCAACAGTGAGGATAGTCTAAATGTTTGGATCGAGGCAGTGCCGCACAGTCGGAGACTGCGCTGAGATATTGTCAGATTGCACAGGCCTAGACAGATGTAAGAGAAAATGATCACGAGAATTCAGTGTGTTTTCGGATGCAGTTTTGGCAAATTAATTTAGTACGGTATTACCTGCGCACTATTGAAATATTGGAACGGAGTGCTTTGTCCTACTTTTTCTCTACATACATACATATATACACACATTCATCGATACATACACACATACATTACTTTGTGTAATAGCCGCGAAGGTTTTCATCCAGATTCGCACTTCCAAGTACGAGCAAGCCACCGGGACGATGTTTGCATGATGGAATGAGTTGCGCCAACAGGTATGCCAACACCATCCGTACACGAGCTTGCACATTTTGTAAGGCCAGGCTCTCTGTGTGACTTCCACCGTGTGTAATGAATTTCGGTGATTCGCTCAAACCGAGACTTTGCACAGATGTGGAAAGTAGGCTGGATACGGTTGAGCTGATTGGTCCCTAGGAAATCAAAACGGATAATCCTTCAGACAAGCTTGGCGGTTGAAAATAATGTTGATGTCATTCTACTCATCACCCATAGGGTCGAAGTCACAAAGCACCGGTTTTAAAGTAGAAAAGCCAACTAATTGCAAGGAAAACAGTATGGTATGGTATGAAAGCACAATCCTGATCCAGGCAAAGTGGCGCACAGCCAAAGACTGCATACGGGCTAAGATACTGTCAGGTTGCCCAGGCCTAGACAGATATGAGGAAGAAAAACACAGGAAATGGTAGTGAGACTCCAGCCGATTTCAGCATGCAGCCAATCAATTTAGCACGATGTTAGCCGCACAGCACAGAAGTACTGTGCGATAGCACATCCGTGCGAGGTAGCTGTCATGCTAATGTTGCTCCACTCGTTCGCGAAACTTGATGTCATGCATGCTTCAATAGAAGTCTGGGCATTTCATCCCAATGTCTTTGCTCAAACTTCTTCACATTGCGCAGCTTTCAAAGTCCACGTTTATTTTTGGTTTGTTTTCATGACAGTTCGGGGATTCTCAGCAATCTAATGGTATCCAGATGATGATGATGAATGTAATGCGCTTCGAAAAAATAAACCAACTTGAAAGTGAAATTTGTGATCAACTAGTTAGTGTGGTCCGCTCAATATGTATCACTGCCGATGATGTGCGCAAGCAGAAAATTCTCTTCAGAAGTGACAATTTTTGTGATGTTTTCTCATAGTCAGAGTTTCACTGTTAAATGTGACCGTACGAATGCCTTGTCCTAAGCATTACATTACGATCATGTTATTTCAAAATTTAAGATTTAAGTGACAAGTGAATAAACTGGCGTTGACAACAGAGTGTCGGGTCACAGCATCACGATGAAATCGAAGTGATCTGAAGTTATTTCGCGGGCCTGTTTGTCAAGTAAGTGGGATTCGGTCGTTAATTGTTGTATATTCAGTCAAACGTGTGGTCTGCGATGCAACACAATAGATAGAATTGATATTTCATTTAAACATTGTGGAAAATAAAATTGAATAGATCCAATGCGATTATGTAGGAGACCCGCTTACTGTTAGGTGATGGGAGCCGATTGCATCCGCTAGACGGGATGCCCGATCAGCCGTCTCGTGTGAGCTGTGCTCAGAAGGCATATAGCACGTGAAAAACAATCGGGAACTAATTCCGCGAACATCCAGAGACCGGATCGTCGATTCCGATTCGCCCAATATGGTACAGCAAGAGGTGATCACGTGAATGTTGTTCATTTTAATGTAATTGTGCAACTGAAGAAGAAAATGATTATAAAAAGGAAGTATTACATCAATAGTTAGTGGCACGTGAAGTATAAAACTTTAGCTTCAAATTTAATTGCAGTCACCGATGAATTCGCAAAATAGGCAAAGCAACAATTTTACAAGTATACATTAATTGTCGACAACACAGCATAACTCTGCGTCAAACCTGGGGTGTTTCAAACAGTAGAACATCAAAAGCAATAACAGTAGTTAGTCGATAAATATGTCACAACAGTGAACAACTATTCGGAGGATTTTGGTTATTCGACAACATATGTTTATGTAACGTAACGATAATCGATGCCATTATGCCCGACGTAAGATAGGTAAAGATAATCAGTTCGATGCACAGAAACGTTTGCACTTTCACGAAGAGTTGTGAGACTTATACATTTTCAATAGTGTCGTTGCCGTATCTGATTTCTATTGACGCGTGATCGAACATCAATGAATGGTTAACGAAACAAAAACCGCGTAAATGAAGCCGCACAAACTAGCGGGTGAGTCAATTGCGCGATGGTTCTTATGGTGTAATGATAAGTTTAAAATAAGTGAAATTGCGTTGATATTTCCATATCCTCGTGAAATGCTTCCTAAGGTGTATACCTCTGTCAAGTGACATGGGGAAGAATGGACTTGCATGAATAGTTATGAAAACCGTGTTTCCGTGATTTTTTAATCCTGTTTGCAATCAGTTGAACGCGCTCGATATGTAGCTAACACTTTAACCACAATTTAGTTAATGTTCAGAATTGACACGAGGAATATTGTCACCACGATTATGCCGATGGCAATACAGCAAACAGTGCGCCATGTAGACCCAGAAAAATGCACCAGGGATTAACGAATAAACAAGTCAACATTCATTCTCTCCCCGCAGAAGCAACGCTGGCTCAGACATCCGTAAATAGTCAGTAAAAACAACCAATCACTGCTCTAGCTGCATGAAAAGCGAAACGAATTAACCACAGTGTGCAAGTGTGCTGTGAAAGACCACTACGGTCCAATTTTGAAATAACACAATTATTCAAGCGGCAATCATGACAAACTATAACAAAATAACGTTATTACATTGGCTCAAAAATGGAATCCCCATACAACTTCTTTGCTATTTACCTGCTGAACAAGGCTGAGTACAATACATGCAACAGATGCGCTATCCAATCCACCACTCAAGCAAAGAAAAAATCCCGAAGAACGACTACGACGAAGCATGTCCCAGAGCCACAAAGCAGGGCCTTGGGCAATTTCTTCCTCGGGAGTAAGTAATACCGGTTGGATTATTGGAGGATGAGCAAATTTCTTGCAGATACTTTGTTCCAGCCATTCGGCTTTATGACAAGCTGAGAAAGGGACCTGAGATAAAAGTGAAACGAATGCCACTTCAAGTATTATAAAACTATTCGAAAATAGCGGTAATGAACAATTCACTCATTTGGATCAGCTTCTTTTGGAAATTAGGATGCATTTGAAATAGTTGCTTAGATGACCGCGAGCTATGGGTTATTCACTAACTTTAACCGTGAACGATCATTTTAGAATCGATGTAACTTTGTATCACATTCAACATGACTTAAAAATAAAGCGACAGCCATTTAGAATTTCGAAAAATGCCCTACAAGTTAACCAGAACTGATTGTAATTACAATTTGCTAAACTGTCACGGTAGAGAACAGGATAACGCAGTGTGCGGAAATGATACATTAGCGAAACTCATTTCAATGCATTCAGAGAAAATCGCGTCCGCTAAAGCTAGCATCCTGAGAGAGTATAGTTGGCAACTGTTACGTTCTTGATATGGAGCTAATAATGCACCGGATATGCTTCTCACAATATTGCCCAACCGACTATTGAGAGAGAAGACCAAAGCTTCAGAGAAGTTCGTATGGGAGCTCACTTCCAATAATAACAAACATGGTTTACTCATCCATATATATAGGCTGAGAATGTAAAAGGAAATGACCTTGGAAAATAGCACATTAAAACCGTGTCAAGGACTCGATGGACCAATCAGAATGAAGGGCGAATATGATCAAATTATAAACGTTATGATCAAATTATAATCATGTATATAATTCAAATCTATGTTGACATAGTGTCAATATAGAGTCGTAATATCTTCAAAGATATTGAGTTTTTAGGGAAAATAAACGTCTTTTCCCATTACCTCCCTTTTTAAAAGTGACTCAGTACCGACAGAGCTTGGGGTTCACTTGAAGTGGTACGACAGTCTTGCGTCTTCGGTTAGTCCATCGTCGGGGTTCTAGTGCGCGATCGGGAGCGATAATGTCAGGTGGTATTTCAACCGGGGGAGATGGTAGCTGGAAGGTATCAAATAGAAGATCCAACGGAAGATTCACTGGTTCCGCAGGTTCTAACTCCGACTGTCCTTCTCTTGGTCTCAATTGATTGAGATGGCGTATCCAAATGTCGTTTCCAACTTGGATGTCGAACATGACGCTACCTCTCCGGAATACAACCTTGCCCTCGATCCATGGGTTTCTTCGTTGTCGATAATCACGAGCATAGACGCTGGATCCCACTTTGAAGCTCCTTTGACTGAGATGCTGATGAACCTGAGGTTGCGGTGGCTTCGGGACCATTGCGTTATTGACTGTACGAAGTTTTCTACCCATTAATGCTTCTGCTGGCGTTTGACCATTCATCAGGGATTCGTGTGGGGTTGTCCGGTAGACTAACAGGAATCGTTGCAAGTTGTCGACGGTAGTCCCCTCCCCTCGAGACTTGAGCATTGCTCTTTTGAATGTGTCGACAAACCTCTCCGCTTGTCCGTTCGATTGGGGATGGTAGATCGGAGTCCGGATATGCTCAATTGCATTCTTCTTGCAGAATTCGGCAAAATGAGCTGATGTGAATTGGGATCCATTATCTGAGACAATGGTGTCGGGAACTCCGTGTTGGCTGAATAGCGAAGTGAGTGCTACGATTGTGGTCGAACTTGTGGCAGGAGAGAGCGGAACGATTTCTGGCCATTTTGAATAAGCGTCTACCAAGACTAAGTAGGTGGTTCCGTTGAGTGGGCCGGCGAAGTCAATGTGGATACGCGACCATGCTTTGTCAGGTCGAGGCCACGGAACCGGTGTTGCGTGAGCAGGAAGTTTTGCCGCTTGCTGACAATTGGTACAGCGCCTGACAAACTCGGTGATGTCAGCGTCCATCCCTGGCCAGTAGGCGAAACTTCGGGCGATTGCTTTCATCCGATTGAGCCCCGGATGTCCAGCATGAAATTGACGTATTACCCGTTGACGCAAAGCAGCGGGAATAACGACTCGAGCACCAAACATGAGACAGTCATCCACGATTGATAAAGATTCCCGTCTTTGGAACAGTTGATTGCCAGTCAATTGTGGTGCTATCCTAGGCCATCCAGATTGAACATACCTGATAGCTTCTGAGAGAACCTCGTCGTCGTTCAGGGTCCTCTTGATATCTGCGACCGTCACGGGAAGGTTTCGGACTGCTGTGGTTAACTGATCACGTACATACTGCTCAGTAGATATAGCTGCAATCCTGTCAGAAGGTGCACTGCTGCACTGGATTTGGTTGCACACAGCATTGATTGGCTGATCTGATGAAAACCTCTGCTGGTTTCGCTGCGGCTTTGAAAATGGCCTCGAAATCTTTGGTTTCGACGAAACTTGTTGTTTCATTCTGGATCTGCAGAATCCTTCTTTGTGGCCTGTGACGTTGCACTGACTGCAACGGTGTTGTTTGAAGGGACAATATCGGGCGTAGTGCCAGGCTCCGCAATGCCAACATGAAGACGGTGGCTTCTTTGCGCTGGAAACTTGTGGCGAATGCCAATTGCTTTGCTGAACGGCATGGACGGTGTCGGTGCCATGATTCCCATGTTGAATCATTGCCGAATCTTCTTGGAGACGGACCAGTCGTAGATATTCATCACCAATGGCTTGGAGAGTGAATGAGGGTTCTTGCTCAAGTTTGTTGAGCAGTCGCGTTCGAATATCAGCGAAACGCGGAGACACCAGGCTGCATATGAATATCAAGGACTTGAACTGGTCGTCTGTGAGGGACCGTAACTTGAAGCGTTCGCATTCGCGATTGACAATGCCCATGTGTGTCAGGAAGTCGTCTGTGTCGTTCATTTTCAGCTTGAGGCACCTGTAGCGAGTGTTGAATAGAGATACATGCTCACCGAAGAGTTCAATCAGTGACTTGATAGTCTCATCAAAAGTTCTATCCCGAGGATTCTTGGGTAGGATCAGGTTACAGTACTTATCCAGCTCTGCTGGGCCAAGTTTACGTAGCAGCAGCCGGACTTTCCATGCATCATCTTGGGCTGAAAAATCAACACGAAAAAGATCTTCATAACGCCTGAACCAAGTTTCAAATGTGACGTTAGCTTCCGGATCATAGGAGAATTCTGCGATGCTGTTCGCAATTCCGTCAACGGAGGGTGGAATAGCACGAGGTTCTGTGATTGGTACTTGCTTCTGCAGAAGAAGTTCCATTAGCATCATTTGTCGCTCCAAAAGAATTTCTATCTTGGATTGTTCCATGATTTTGTAACTTGAATAAACCCGTCGCCAAACTGTTACGTTCTTGATATGGAGCTAATAATGCACCGGATATGCTTCCCACAATATTGCCCAACCGACTATTGAGAGAGAAGACCAAAGCTTCAGAGAAGTTCGTATGGGAGCTCACTTCCAATAATAACAAACATGGTTTAATCATCCATATATATAGGCTGAGAATGTAAAAGGAAATGACCTTGGAAAATAGCACATTAAAACCGTGTCAAGGACTCGATGGACCAATCAGAATGAAGGGCGAATATGATCAAGTTATAAACGTTATGATCAAATTATAATCATGTATATAATTCAAAATCTATGTTGACATAGTGTCAATATAGAGTCGTAATATCTTCAAAGATATTGAGTTTTTAGGGAAAATAAACGTCTTTTCCCATTAGCAACATCTACTGTCAGTGGATAGATTGAAGTCTGGTGATTATGCACGGTACAACAAGAGCAAATTTTGCAAGTCTAGACAATGTAGTTTCGGTAAGTGCAACCTTAAATCAGCACTACGTTGTAGCACTTTTTCTTCCTATTCGACGCTTATACAACAAAATTTCTTCCTCGTCTCATTCAGTGGAAATATAATCATTGTCACAATCCTCGAAGTCTGTATTACAAAAAAGTGAGCGAGGAAATGGTAAACAACTATTATACATAAAATCCTAAATAGATGGAACTTGAAATGCAACGAAATCTGGATAAGAATTTTTTAAACATATTGAATTGACGTGGTTACATCTCGCACGGATGTGCAATCGTGCAGCATTTCTGTGCTGTGCGGCTAACATCGTGCTAAATTGATTGGCCAACGGCAGTGAGCTGCATGCTGAACCACGCTGGAGTCTCACTACCATTTATATTTCCCCCCTCATATCTGTCTAGGCCTGCGCAACCTGACAGTATCATAGCCCACGTGCAGTCTCTGACTGTGCGGTACTTTGCCTGGATCAGGCTTGTGCTGTCATCATCATCATCACATCTCGCATAAAACATGTATTCAATCAAGTTTGTAAACGAGCCAAAAGACTCTAGCACAACACCTTTTTTGCGACTTTCACTGTCATACATCATAACGTGCTTTCATCTCATTCATTGTGAAAACGAAAGATTAAGCAAACACCCCAAGATAATGCCTAATACAAGACCTTGACTGAGTAATATCCTTGAGACTGAGTAACTATTATAAAGCAGAGTAGATGCGAGCAGATGGGTCACTCTACAGCCAGTCGTTGTCATTGCTTCAATTTGCTTGAGCTTAATCAAAGTTAGGTCACCCGTACAACGTGGCAACCCAAATTGCTTTACGAAAAGGACGGCTTTCCATGCGCAATACACGGCACAACCAGCTGCGTCGCTGCCAAATGATGTGACATGGGTGTAAAACGCAGCCGCGCGAGCTACGCTACTCTATAGATGCAAAACCTGGTCTATCCCAACGAAAGATATCCGTTGGCTTTCTGTTTCTGACACCCATTGCCTTAATCAGAGTTCTCGCATCCAACGTCAGCATCGAGTTACACACACACACACACACACACATATATATATATATATATATATATATATAGTTTGCCTATCGGCTTTTCAAGCTTTGTTGTTTGATACTTTGTCGGGCTCCAAACTTGTGCTTGATGATGATGATGCGATACGATCATATGCGTTGTGTCTGACAGTGCAAGTTACTTCGGTTTTGATGTAGAGACATCGATAATCAAAAATATGGTACCGTTTTAGTTTTTTATAGGTATAAACAGGTCGAAGACGTGATTCGTAGACTGCGCCATTGAGCTTTCGAGACAATGGTCTTCGATGCCATTGATACCCGAAGTTACGTAACTACATTTTTAGAAATACCAGTTAACATCTAGTTGCTCGAGCATGTACTACTACTCATACAGTCCTGTTCAATAGGATCTACTTTACGGATATTTGAAATTAGGAAGTCAACCTTTGGGCCAGCCACTTTTACTACAAAGACGTAAGCAAAAACGATATGAAAGCGCTTGACATTGACCCTAAGAGTATGGGAAGAACTTGCCCTAGAGCGCTCATTTTGAAGACACCGTTTGAACGTCATCTTCAAGCTAAGGAAGAGCAGATAAAGCTCTCGGTTGCTGAACATAGATCACTCCGACGGCGAGCAAACACAATAGATCGGCCTACTAATGTATATCTTTTTGGGTGATTTGGTAAAGAGTTCCTCACGGAGGGGACTCTTTAATCATTTGTGGAGCATGAGATCGTCGAGCACTCGCGATGTACATCATTGGTCAACATCGGTCGAAGGAAGTGTACAACAAATATTGATATGACTACTCAATTATGTAAAGCAATTATTAACAAGACATGAAAGTATGCACTTGGAATGCGCCAAGTACATAGTCTGTCAAAAGTAGCTCGAGTATCTACAAAAGAATTGAAGAGAAGGACTATGTATTCAGCATAGACTATATCAGAATAATATTAAATGCATACCAGTTATCCGTGCGTCTGCACTGCATGCCTCAATTATAACAAGTTGAACAAAAATAAGGAAAGTGGACACACTATTCTCATACAAATGATGACATAAAGTTGAATGATAGGTTTGCAATTTCAACATTGTCTCTATAATTAGGACATGAATTGTTAATGTAAATGTGCACTGAACATTTCAAATAAATTTAACCTCGTGGTAACAAAATTAATATGAAAAAAATGGAAAAATTAATTGATGCTTACTTCAATAATGGGATAGCCAGATTTGCCATACTGTTCACTGTTCAAGGTAGCATTCGCAGAAGAGATTCTACCGAAGCTTTTGTTACTGATACGCCGCGACCTAATGGAAAGTAAGTCCACTGTAACCGTATTAACTTCAATTTCTTCGAACCCGAATTGTTTGGACAAATACACAAGATGACCTGACACCGCAGCCATGGCACCTCCATCGTAGCATATGCGCTCAGAATCACAACCACGCATATTAGTGTAAGCATATAAACCACCTCCACTAGCTCTGCTTGCCATCTCGACCAACTCGATCCGCCGAAATAATTTGCGTAATTCATGATGACTTGCGCTTGAGTTGAGAACAACGTCTGCACCGGAAGAATACATTTTTAAATGCGGTGGGGAGCCAATCCATAGTTCTTCACATGTTTCTAAACCTATGGTTACGTAGTCCACGCCAGGATCACCGACAAAATGTAAAAGCGCATCGCCAAATGCCACGTGAGTTTGGTTATCCCTTGAAGCAAGCCTTGCAACCGATGGTAAGGAATATTGAATAAGACATTTCTGATGGGGCCATGCAGTGAACCACCGAGTTTCACGGTGAAGCCCGCCATCAGCAAGAGCTAATTTGGGACGGATGAGCAGAATTTTTCCATTAAGCATGACGAGACGACAATTGTAAGCAACACCAGAATGAAGCACAGGCATTCCAATATCGCAAATAATATCTTGAAATTCCGCGTTGCATTTAGTTTGTTCTAAGATTTTGGCCAAGCATTCCCATGAATGATTGTAAGTGTCTAATTCATGGAAGTGATCTTCGCATCCATACCCAGAAAGTTCGAGTTCTGGACCCAGGCGGTAGCGGGCACCGGCCTTTTTAGACAAACGAATGCTTTCCAATATCCGGTTCATATTCCCGTTGAAATCTAAAGCCCATTGATTGAGAACGCACAAAGCGACTGTGAAGTGGCTGTTTGTCGACGGAAAGTTATCCACAGTAGCCATTCTACTGAAAAATTAAAATTTGTTGTGAAAAATTGAAACCGATAAAATAAACATATTGAGACGACACAAAGGCTTTCAATATTAGATGTGCGGTTTTGTTTAATTTCAAATCAGAAGCATTAAAAAAGGACCACATATTTATTATTAAAGTGTCATGTAGAAGTTGTTCGTATGATTTGCCCATCTAAATAATTAATTACACAATTGAAATATGATTCAAACAACTGAAATATGCGTTTAATTTTGGGCAATTTATTTACTCCGTAGATGACTGAACATTAGATCTAAATTCTTAAAATATGCGTAGGATCATTCATCACAATTAAAGCCAGGATTCCAAATGTGGATGGAGGATTTATTTTTGAGTGGATTTGATGGAATGCAGGACACCTTAATAATGATAAAAAATAGCAGTTATTTCTTGATGTATCCGAGATACAAAATTAAAATTCTGAACCAGAGAAGCTGTTACTAACGATATCTAACACGGAGCGTCGTGGCTATACCCGAAAAAACAAAAGATCAATATATACACATCTATTTTATTTTCCAAGTTTACGCTGTTCCTTACGAACGCAATACAGAAATCCATACGCTCATTGAAGCTGGTGCATAAATTACTCCATTATCGTTATATACGCTTGCTATGCTCAAGAAAGATGCTACTTTACGATTGTGTCGAGTGGATGGGGGGCATCCTTACCGTCGTAGTGCCTTTGAACACTTTCCCTGACTTTAAGTTTTATCTTTTGTCATATCTGTCTAGACCTGGGCAACCTGACAGTATCTTATCCCACGTGTAGTCTCTGACTGTGCGGCACTTTGCCTGGATCTGGCTTGTGCTTTCACACGCACACATCCACTTCAATGTAATTCAACAGACTTGAAATAGTAAATAGAGCAAATATCGAACCGGAAACGGAATATCTAGCAAACATCAGCTAACCGCATGTTACAAACAAAATTCTAGTGCCCTTATACAATTTGAATCCAAATAAATGATAATTGTAATAATTTTGTTAAAATGGTGTTCACCGAGCTAACATAGTGTTCACGTTTCGTAACCAGGCTATACGAAACCATCAGTTAAACTTCTCTCGAGACTTCGAACAACAGCTGCAAGGATTTGCAGTAATGTAGAACTGTATAGATAACACTGTGTTTATCGATTGATATCAGAAATTAGTCGAAACCACGATATCATTCCGGTATAGCTGCCATCAATCATTCCTTGATGTGTCCTCTGGGACTTAGCAACTTGATAATATCAAACAAACGTGTATTCTAACACTGTCATATAGTGATTGATTTATGTCTCGTGATATTATGCAGATAATGACGGTATCTTTGCCCACTATTTTTTGCAAGACTGTGCGCAGAATGGCTGGATCAAACTTGTGAATATATACATCACCATTACCTTATTATATACAGATATCTTTGAGGATTATCTGAAATTCAGTTATTGTTAATTTGATAGTTTTAAGCAGAAATACACGAAGATGCAATCAAATTATTATTAATTATTATAGAAATAAGTCCAAACATCATGTAAACCAATCCATGTGATAGCTATACCAAACAATTAAGCTAATACGTAGATATGATTGAATATACTATCAGGTTTATCTCTATGATAACGAATAAAATAAGTGTGATTAGTAAGGTGTATGTCAATAGTTAAAGATTATTAAAAAGAAGTAAAAGCATACACCTAAATATACGCAGTTGCCACCGGCAAATTTCCTGACGGTATTCGATCAGTGTTATATATAAATGAAACTTTTTGACTGATTAATAACCAGAAAGCCTGATCGGCCCCTCTCATCCACCCAAATCTTATTTCACGGATGCGCAATCGTGCAATACTTTTGTGCTGTGCGCCTAACACCGTGCTAAATTGAATTGCAACCGGTAATGAGGTGCATGTTGAAACACGATGGAGTCTCATTGTCACTTTTACTTCTATTTTTCCAATATCTGTCTAGGCCTGGGCAACCTGACAGCATCTTAGCCCACGTGCAGTTCTTGACTGTGTGGCACTTTGCCTGGATCTGGCTTGTGTTTTCTAAAATAAGTACAAATCTTTATTCATTCTTTTTCAGAGTATTTACGCGCTGAGACTGGACCTTAACGTGGTGCGATGGTTAGTGTACCTCTATGACCCATTGAGCTATGCTGGCTGGTGCTCTCCGAGCACCTTCAGAGTCACTCATACCAGGAAGGTCAATGGATAGAGGATAGACGAACACGGTCTCAACCTAACCCGCTGCCTTATGGGTGAGGCATTTTAGACAAAGGCTTTGGTCGAAAACTTTAATTGTTCTCCTATCTAGGCATGGGCAACCTGGCAGTATCACAGCCCGCATACAAATATGACTATTACTACGAAAACCAACTCCATAGTGCATCGGCCGTCGAGCACAATAAACAGGGTCGCCTTACCTGCTGCATACAGCAGGGCGAGTAAGCGAAAACAAGCTACTGCTGGCCCTACACTTCAAACTGTTTCGGTCCCTTTCCCTCCCCCATCCACTATTAACAACTCTCCGCCTGTCAATACCAGCTTTAGAAAAGATCGCGCTGAACATGTTGGAACATTTTCTGTTCGCAAAGTTACAGATCACTTTCCGAAACTACGGGCCTCTGCTCACATCGGAGCCATGAATGCCAGAACTCTCAGATAAATAGGTTAGCAAGCTGCATTGGCTCTTACCTTAGATAGTCTATCTATTGATGTTTGCTGTTTATCGGAAACGCGCTTATATGATCCGTCTATAATTACTGAACTTACTGCCCCAAACCTCTCAACTCGCTACTTTTTGCGCTGCTCTGGTGATTCTGTAGCTGCCATTTCAGGACAGGCGGGTGTTGGTATAGTGCTGAATTCACGTGCCGAATCCAGTCTAGTCGATTGGCTTTCTTGTAATAGCAGGATGTGCGCAGTTAGACTAGCCACTAATATAAGACCAAACTCAAAATCTTCTAATCAGAGATGCTTGTTTATTGTAGCAACCTACGCCCCGACTAACACCAATTCCGACGACGAGAAGAACGCCTTCTACGATGATCTTTATGCTCTTTTGAGATGTGCAAAAAGCTCCGATATTGTTGTCTTAGCGGGAGATATAAATGCCAGACTGGGTCGCTTAGGTGGCATGTTTGGTCTTGAAGGCCAACGCACAGATAATGGTGAACGGTTCAAACAATTCTGTGCACAATCTCGATTATTCATTTGCAGCACTTCCTTTCGACATAAAAGATGTCAATGTGCCACCTGGCGCTCGCCGGATGGAAGCCAACCTTCGGCCCAAATCAACCATATCGCCATAAGTGCTCGCTGGAAAGGTTGTATTGAGGACCGCAGCTTCTTTTGGAATACCTACATAGATTTAGATCATGCTCTTGTGCGATGTAGGTTCTCGTTAAAGTTCTCCGGTACGAAGCCTTCGAATGGGAAACGCATTGCGGTCGAAAGATTCTTTCAGCCTGCAGTTCTAGACAGTTATAGGACCACCTTGAGTAACTCACTCCCAGCTGCTCAGTGTTCAACTACCGATGAAAGGTGGAACAACATAGCAGGGATTATGCAAGCCGCCGCAATAACAGCCTGTGAGACTACCCAATCAACCCAAAAGTCCCACTGGATTTCACAACGCTCTATAGAAATTCTTCACCAGCGATGTCTAATACCACACGGTCCTGGGCACAATACAGGGCGTAGACGCGTGAGGGATGAACTTAGACGGAGCTTAAGAGAAAAGTCGTGGCTAAATAATGTCGAATAAATGGAAATAGCAAATAATGCGGGTAACGTGCGAAAACTCTTCAAACTTATTCGATCGACCGGGCCAACGAAAAAAGGAGTGAGTGAGACTATCGCTGGAATAGACGGCAGTCTTATCACTAATAAGAATCGCCGCCTCATGCTGGGCCGAATATTTTGAAGAACAGTTCAACTGGTCGCCTGCAACAGAGTCATTCCCTCATTTGAAGCAGTGTGATCTTTGGCCTGTTAGCGTAGATCCCCATAATGATTTAGAAATTAAAGCATGTATCGAATCCATGAAACGATTCAAAGCCGCTGGCTGCGATGACATACCGCCTGTTTTGTTCAAAGAAGGTGGCCAAGTCCTAATCAGCATATTAGGCAATCTGCTCCGTGAAGTGTGGTTGTCAGAATCCGTTCCTCCGTGTTGGGGCGAATCGGTTATCATACCTTTATTTTAAAAAAGGTGTGCGAAGCTCATGCTCTAATTACCGTGGGATAAGTCTCACTCCAATCATTACGAGATTATTAGCGTCCATATGACTTCGAAGATTAACATCGCATAGGGAATCACAGATCCGAGAGCAACAAGCTGGCTTCCGGCATGGCAGATGCTGAGTCGACCACATTTTTACTCTTCGACGGACCTTAGAACTGCGGCACACTTATCGACAGTCGATAATAGCCATCTATTTAGACTTCAAAGGAGCATTTGATTCAGTCGATCGAAATGTCCTGTTTAACACCTTGCTGTGCAAAGGCGTTCCGCAAAATTATGTCAACATACTACGTTCACTTTATGCTCATGCATCCGGATGCGTTAGGGTTTACAACGAACTCTGATCCGAATTCCACACCACAAGTGGCGTCCGACAAGGATGTCTGATTTCTCCGTTTTTCGTTTAATTTTGTAATTGATGCCATCATGGAATGATGCAACGAAGGAGCCCCAGCTTTCGGAGTTCACATAATGCCAGACGGCAAGCTTCTCGACTTGGACTGATGATGATATAGTTCTGCTCTTCGACTCGTACACAGATGCACAGGCGATACGGAACAAGCTATCTAGTATTGTGCCCGCATTTGGAATGCGTTTTGCATCCTCTAAGTGCAGTGCTCTGCTGCAGGACATCGACTTATCAAACACCACTTTATTACTTGACAATCAGGCGCTTGAAATTGTTTTACGTATCTCGGTAGTTGTATCAATAATTCTACATCGTTAGACGAAGAGGTCTCGGCACGCATTTCTAAAGCGACCGCAGCATTCCGCAAACTATGTCAGCTCTGGTTTCAGAAAGGACTGTCATTGGTACTCAAGGGTAGAGCCTATAAAGCGACAGTGTTACTGTATGGATGCGAAACCTGGACCTTACGTAAGGAACACCTCCAGCGACTTCAAGTATTTGACAACCGATGTCTCCGCATCATAGGAGTTAGCTGTTACAATCGCATACGCACCGATGCTCTCCAAAATAAGTTGTTGGGTAATAATGTTGATATAGAGAAGCAGATCAGCCTGCATAGGTTACGCTGGTTTGGTCACGTTTTACGGATGCCAGACCACCGACTTCCAAAACGGATTCTTTTTGCGATGCCACATCCTGATTGGCGTAAATCTCGGGGTGGCCAAACCGTCACATGGCATAGGCAATTAAAAACCCTTACTATTAGCCTTTCCAAAGTTGGCGCAGCGCGATTTCCTGGCTGGTGTCCCCGCGATCAGATATCGCAATGGCTAGTTACGCTTCAGGATATGACTCGAAACTGTGTACAATGGCGGTCTTGCATTAAGCAGCTTCTTGGAATGTTTGTTTAACCTTGCATCTTGTCAAGCGGAGTAACGAGAAAAGCTTGTTATGATGCATGACAGTGAAAGCCACGAGAAAGCTGCCATGCTGATGTCGCTCTACTCGTTCATGAAAATTTGTTTGAATGCATGTTTAATTCGAAGTGTAGGCACCTCTTCCCAGTTTGTTTGTGCTTACTTTTCGATAGAATCTGTAGCTATTTAAGTCCCACCCTTCCCCATCTTTTAGGATTTTACTTTTTCATGGTTGTATGGCAGTTAAGCATTCGGTACGTGCTAGCGGTGTAATGCTGTCTATGATGATGATGATGAGAGTACTTACACTGAAGACACCAGAAAAATAAAATCTGGAATGGAAAGTCTCTGTTGTTACGCCCAGACCTACTGCTGGCTCGAACCACATAGTATCAAATTATCGCGCACGGATGTGCAATCGCGCAGCATTTATGTGCTGTGCGGCTAACATCGTGCTAAATTGATTGGCCAACGGTAGTGAGCTGCATGCTGAAACAAGCTGGAGTCTCACTACCATTTCTATTTTTATTTCCCCCTCATAACTGTCTAGGCCTGGGCAACCTGACAGTATCTTAGACCACGTGCAGTCTCTGACTGTGCGGCACTTTGCCTGGATCAGGCTTGTGCTTTTATACATACAAATTATCGCCCAAATAACCGCACAGTAATTCTATCTAGACTACTTAAAAAATAGTTTAAAAAATCTGTTAAATCACGTATCATTAATTTTCTTCTCTTAATCTCAACACGGATTCATGAATAAAAGATCTTACATGGCAGCTTGAATACCATGACTATATAACTAGTTTCATTGAGGAAGGTTTGGCAGTGGTACTTGTCTTACTAGACATAACTACAGCCGTTGATACTGTTTCTCATGAGTCATTATTATCGAAACTTAGATCAAATGGCATAAGAAGTAATCGTCTTTCCTAGTTAAATTCTTTTCTTAATAATCGCACTTACTCTGTTGAAGTCAATGGCTACAGGTGAAACGAACGTTCTTGAGGCCAAAGAGGTCCAGGAACCATCACAGCTAGATAAGTCTATAAAGAAGAAACACCAGAGCTTTACGACTGTTGAGAGTAGACAATCCTGCGTCATTCTTCACAATGCGCCGGAGCAAACAAGTGCTTTGGCGATAGACAGGGTTAAACAGGAACGCGAGTTCTTAAATTCTGCTCTTGCCCTCCTTTCCAACGAAGGTTAAAAGGGTGTAACGGTACGCACAGCGTTTCGTCTAGGCCGCAGGCCAGCGCCAGGATATCGCCCAAGACCGTTAAAGATTGTGTTAGACTCTGTTGAGCAAGTGACCTTACTGCTAAAGAGGGGTTACAGGTTAAAGGGTAGTGAACTTCGACTCCTGCGTGATGTTTCTCCGGAAGATCGTGTGAAGATGCGAAAAGCTACTCAGGAAATTAGCGAGCGCAGAGCCGCAGGTGAAACTAACTTGCGCATTGTGGATTTTCGGGTTGTGAGGATGAGGCCGAAAGTTCGTTGGGAACCTCTGACAATATGCATTCGGAGAGATCTGGATCTTTAAAAGTGATATATTTTAATGCGAGGAGCTTGAGAAACAAACTGGATGAACTCTGATCGGATTAGACGGGACCCTTCAGCGATCATTGCGGTGACGGAAACCTGGCTCTCACCTGAGCAGGATGATCACGAGCTGGCCCTACTTCGATATAGACTCTTTCGGTCAGATCGAACAGACGCTAAAATCGGTGGTGGGGTTGCCTTATATTTCCAACAACATATTTCCGTGGCAGTGTTGGCTCGCTTCCAGCAGACTGCCGGTATGGCTGAGAGTATATGGTGCCGTATAAGGACTGCAGCTTCCTTTGCCACGATAGGTGTCGTTTATCGTTCTTCCAATACTCAGGCAGATACTCTGATATCACAGATATGTCAGTATGGTAGATCCTCACACTGCTTGATTATGGGGGATTTCAATGCTCCTAGTATTGATTGGACTTCGCTAGATGAAGGTCATGGGTCATTCGAGCGGTACTTATTGGACGCTGTGGTTGATGTGGGCCTCGTGCAGCACGTTTCCCATCCGACCAGAGTAGGCCCTACTGGGTGTGAGTCCATTTTGGACTTGGTATTCACTCCCATGCAGTCCGATATTTATGATTTATGAAGCACAAGCCTTGATCCCTCAAAGTGCCGTCCATTCAGAGACTGCACTTGGGCTAAGATACTGTCATGGTTGCCAGGCTAGACAGAATATTACTCCGCTATTCTCACTTCGACGGAGCTCCATTAGGCTGCAGTGACTCATGCGACCCTTAATTTTATGTGGAAACGCAAACACTGGCTGGGTACCAGATCCAATTCCCAGAAGGAATTTTCGGAAGGCAGACGCGGGTAGTTTACGGGATGTTGCTCCATCTCTCGATTGGTCTTTCGATCAAGCAGCTGATGTTGGGGATTGTTGGCTAGTGATCCGTAATAACATTTTGACAGTTATTGAGGTGGCTGTTCCGTTGTCCACACATCGTCGTAAGGCGAAAGGTCCCCCTTGGTTTGATAAGGAGATAAGGAAACTTTTGAGACAACGTCAAGAGCTCTGGTCGATATTCGTAAGTCGGAAGAACGCCACTGACTATGACAATTATCGGCAAGCTAGAAACCTTTGTGCGGCAATAAAACGCAGAAAACGTATGTTGTACGAGCAGCGATTGGTTGAC
>JACCGJ010015193.1:0-35275 GCA_013407085.1 Atriophallophorus winterbourni | reverse complement strand
ATGGTCGACTTCCTAATTGCAACTCACCATAGAGTAGATCTTTCGGAATACGACCATTTTTCATTCTATAGACATGACCAAGCCACCGCAGGCGGCGCTGACGTAATAGGGTGAACATGCTCTGTAGACCAGCTTTTGAAAGCACTTCAGCGTTAGTCACTCTGTCCATCCACGATATGTTCAGGATACGAAGGATGCTTCGTAGATGGAAAGCATTCAGCTTCCGTTCGTGTCTTTCGTGGGTGGTCCATGTTTCACTGCCGTACAGTAAAGCATTTAGTACGCACGCGCTGTACACCATCATCTTCGTCTTTACAGTCAGCTTGCGGTTACCCCAAACATGAGAGTTCAAACGGGACAGAATGACAGCTGCTCTGCCAATCCGCTTATCAATCTCCGTGTCTAGCGAGATGTTATCCGCAACGGTTGAACAGAGGTATGTGAACTGATGTACTGATTCAAGCTGACAGTTTCCAACAGTTATGATGGGAGGCGATACAGTCCCTTGGCCAAGGACTTTGGTTTTGCTCATGCTGATTGTTAGACCAAAGTTTTTTGCATGCCGACGAAAAACAGTTCATTGGCGACTGTAGGTTCTCTTGGGAGTGAGCAATAAAAGCTGCATCATCAGCAAACAACAGGTCACGGATTATCACATCCCGTACTTTGATTTGTGCTCTCAACCGTTTCAGGTTGAAAGCTTACCATCACTTCGCGTGCGTATGTAAATGCCTTATGTCCTCGTCCTCAAAGCTTGTTTCAGAAGCAGAGCAAAGTAAATGCCGAACAGCGTGATAGCAAGAACACACCCTTGTTTGACGCCTCGGCGAATCTCAAAGGCTTCTGAACTGCAACCGCTGAATACAAATGAATAAAATTTGGCTAATGCTTCAGCAATATCTGATGCTGTTGTTATTGGTTCATCTGACGTGTTCACGGACGCAACTCCTGGTTTAACCATAGGTTGATCACACGATAGACTATTTTGAGGTTGAGATCCATCACGCGTGATATACGTTCTTTTAAGTTCAACTTGTCTTGGATGAAAAATATGTTTACTTTGTTTCTAAGTAAACAGAATGTTCCCAGGTCGCTGATGATGGGTTTCACAGATGCCATCGCCAAGCAACGACTCGTACCTTCAACGACTTACGAGTTCGGCTTAGTGTAAATTCGAGGTTTTTTTCTTGAGTTCATGAGAACAAATGATGAGCTCACTTTGACTGAATTCTTTTTATTAAATATTAGCCATATTCAGAACTCATGTACGTTGCTGGTTTCCGGATGGCAGTTAATCACTCAAATCCATAATGTTGATCAGTCGAACTGTTTTACGGCATCGTTTGTTCTTACAGCTTCAAACAGCTAGTCAAACTGGATGACGACGTGATCCCCTAGTCCCACTGGACTTTCGTAAGCAACGTTATCAATGTCGTGTTCATTGCTTGTCAGAACCATATCCAAGAGTGAAGGTATATCGGTTCCGCGGTATCGGGTATTACATGCAATGTGGTTATAAAGAGGAATATCGTATAACAACTCACTGAATGCGCGTTCGAGATAGTGTTCTGGGTGAATGGTATTGCTCGGCAGATTCGGTAAATTAAAGTCACCTATAATTAAAAATTCTTGTTAGATTTCCAGCGGTACTGACATTCCTTGATATTTGAAAGAATTGTATCGCATTCGGTCGCCAAATGTTGTATCTGAGCAAGTAATGTTGCGGCTGACAATAATCATGTCATAAAGATATGTCATCCCAGAATCAGGACGTGAAAACATTGTGTCAATCACTTGCTGGAATATGAATGTTGCACATTTGACTTCAAATTGTGGTCTATTGTCTATTTTTTGTCTATTTTTGTTTCTATTTGTCTATTGTCTTTATGAGTGTTTGTAGTCAACAGTTCTTTACAATCATCATAAACCTTCACTTGTAAGTATGCAGAAGATAAGTCTATCTTTGAATAAACTTGTCCACCGTTTAGATTCGCGATTAAGTCTCTTGGAATTGATAGTGGGTATTGATGAGTTTCCAGTGCATCTTTGATGTTCGTGGAAAAGTCAGCACATATTCGCACTACTCAGTTCGATTATCTGACAGTAACTATAGGGGCTGCCCACAGGACTTATAGCCCGTGTACTTTCTAGTCGATCCAACTCGGCGGGATATTTGTTCATGAAATGGGAAGTGATGGTAGATTGTTTCAAGTTAATAAGCAGTGAAAGATTATAATCCGAACATGACGAGTTGCTGACACTAGATCGTTCGCAAATATCCAACATTGGAAATTTCCAAAAAATTACTTCTACTAATCCAGTCGATTCCAATTAACTTCAAAAAATCGAGTTCAGTAATTTAACGATAGCCATTAGAATGAACGTCAAAAATTGAAAAGTTACATTGCAGTTTACCCAGAAAACGGAACAGCTCACCAAATGATGATCTGGCAGTATGGGTTGTTCCTTCATATTTCGGGTATCCTATTTGTTTCCGTGTTGCTTTTGGAGATAATAGTTATGTCAAAGCCGTATCTAGTCGTCGTTTTATCAGTGTCCCGTCGATACGAATGCCTAAATATTTCTTTTGTGTCACTTCATTTAAACTGATAGTTGTGAACAACAGATTTGAAATGCTTCTGTTTCTTGTTCTATTTGGCTCATTTGTCATTAGCCTCGAAAGAGTTCTGCGACACACTTTCTTTATACGATCAACAATTCCATAAATCTAAGGTAGCTTCAAAGATAGAAGGGCACAGAAAGTTAATTAAGAAATTCCACTGGATGAGAGGGCTTATCCATTTAGAATGAAGAAATCACCATGATAATATGCAGGTAATGCAACTAATGTACGTACAATTAGTCCTGATATTGAACGCCGGTTCGCGGAGGCAGTTGTAATCGCTAAGGCTGGCTGGTATCTGCGCGTGATGGCACTCAATTTTGCGATGGAGTCGGTAATGAAAGTTTGAATTCTACTTATTCGTCAATTATTTCCTCGAAGGGATCTAAATATTTACAATTGTCTCACATTTAGCCGTGACATGCCTGCAAGTATCAGCTGGCCTCCAAAGATTTCACGCTGTGTTTGGTAAATAATTCTACGCGAATTAACTTAGGATTTTAATAATCTATTTTTGGAACGATCAAGTAGTGGTGGTGTTTGGAGCGCTATTTATTCACGTTAGTTGTTCTATCACACTTTATCGGACGAAGTTTCTGTGTAGCAAGTAAATATGTACTAACACTGCTCATGTCAAATGCTTTCAAATTTATTTGAATTCGTACAGCGAATCACGCTTTTAAACCAAGGTAATATCTTTATTCATGACAAATTAGCCGCCGGCGTGTAAGTGCGGAAGATTTGAACAAGAAGGGAATTGTTCATTGCAGTATGTACGTAAAACCTGTTTCGAGTAGTGATTTGGTATCGCATCGCTTCTAATCACCTTTATAATTAGAATGGTGTTGCCTGGATTGGCTGACATTTTGTTGACCTTATCATAGTTATCCATATCACAATCTATCCAGAGACAATCTAAGCAAAGATAGTTCAGCTCCCTTACTTGCAACGAGGATTCATTGCAAGCGAACATTTATAATGCGTTTGTCCTGCAATACACTCGTAAAAGCGGATGACTGAATTGTTCAACGATTAATCATAGACAAAACTTTAATCGCCTCGGTAATCAACTGCTGCAACCATATTGTTTCCAAATTGATACTTCTGGTTTCATCACTTTACTGTCTCTGGTCATCTTATTCACAAAGCTTCTTCAGATGACGATATAAGAACATGGTTATAATTTGTCGGTGAATTTTTCAATTTATGCCATTTTCACGATGAAAGGATTGATAGTCTAACGAAACAGTTTGGATTTTCTTATTGTATGTTTGAAACAAAGCAATACAAACATTATCTCAAACTCACTTCAGTATTCGGTAAGCGGATTCTCTCTGGGCGTATAAGTATTAGCTAATACCGTAACAAACTTTCGCGTATAATGAAACATACGGTTATCGATTGCAATATTTCAGCGAAACTTATCAACTTTTGCGATAGATATGGGTTAGTCAGTAATTAAAGATGCGATACCGACGAGTTCTCATAACCGACTATCTATTTTACCTTACCTTCTGCTTTCCTTCAGATAAACGTTAATGAGATCAACCTTGATACTCGGAGATACCTTCAGCTTCGGTGAGCATATGAAATTAATCTCAACATTTTTACACTTTGTTTCACTAAAAATGTATGTATGTTGACAGGGGTTCTGAGGGAACAGGGATTGGTACACTGTTGTTAAACAATATCGAAAGAGTAACACTGAATTTTTATACTAAAGTAGTGGCTGGTCGGGCGGATCTACTCTAGTTGTCACCGTTAGCCGTCAAGGGTTACCCCAAAGACGTTGCCCCCCGGGGACCAACGGGGAGGTGGTGTTAAACAATTATAGCATTCTGTCGTATGGTGGATGCTCCTAAATTATTAGGTCTCATACGATTATTCATCCATGAATTTGGGTGAGCATTGCCAAAATTATTTTTATCAGTTTTCACTACTCACCAGTAGGCCGTTGTAACATACAATACTTTTTGGTCGGGATCGTAGTTTGCATACAATAGTTCAAACAAAGCGAACCTGTCATGGGGTGTTTGTGATGTATATGCATACAAATTTGGATTTATGTGTATCGGCACTTTCCACACTGCGTATTTTGCTAATTAAACATGTTACTTGGACATATCAAAGGCGTTTGATCGCCCGGACCATTCTATACTCCTAAGCAAGCTGCAGGATATTGGTATTAATGGGCGCCTTCATACCTGGCTGAAAAGTTACCTTCTTGCTCGCGAGGCAACTGTACGTATTTATGCTGTGATGTCTAGGGAAATCGAAGCCACTAGCTGTGTCCCACAAGGTTCGGTACTTGATCAAATTCTCTTTTTGAACTACATCAACGACCTTCCGAAACTTGTCACAGACAAAATGGTTCTCTTTGTATTTGATGCTAAACTTTGGATGCTATTCACGTCAATAGTGGACCGTTTGAGCTAACAAAACGATTTGGATATATTGAACAGCTGGTCAGAGCGAAACAAGCTTCCATTCAACTTCAGAAATTGCAACATTTTGCAAATAGGTAATGATTTCCCATTCACCTACAACCTAGAATCGCAACAACTGGAATGGACGACCAAAGTAAAAGTCTTCAGCGTATGGATTAGTGGAAGTCTTAAGAATATCATGCAATGTGAAGCAGTGTACAATACAGCTAGCCGCAAGCTAGGTATGCTTCGGCCATAAATATAGTTAGGGATTTTATATCATTTGTTGAGATGTGAGTATGCCGATGAATTTGGGTATCCAAGCCATCACGATGCGCTTCTAACCAACTATGCTGCAGATGTTACTTGTCTTCCTGAAGTTCACCTACCTGTGTATAGATCCGATTCGATCAAAGTGCTCGAAGTATATTCGACATATTGTCAGATTTATAGTGAGCACGAATGTGGCTCTTGTTAGCGATAGCTTTCGAAAACACTCATAGCAAGCACTCATAACTTGGACACGCGTGTCACCGAGAATTGCATCGGTCCGCCTGAGGGTGTATCCCTTCAATATTATTATTGTTTCAGTGTATGTCTAACGTTACCAGTAACTATAGCTTAAAATCTCGGGAATGCATAAAAACAATAAACATGTTTTGACGATATGGACTTTGATATATTGCTTGTAAACGTTAAACACATTGAGTTTAGTGCGGAAGCATTAATATCTCCAATAAACAAACTATTTTGTTCTGTCTATTCGAATGAAGATTTATCGACAGATTGCTGTTTCTATAATCCCGCTGCCTGAACCAACTACCGTGGAATAGGGCTCACCGATACCACAGTTAAATTGTTTGCGACGTTATCGTTATATCTATTCTCCGCCGAACGAAATAGGTGCTCTAGAGTGAAACAAGGTAGTTTTCGCCCCGAGCTCGGGTGCGTAGACCAAATATAAATTGCGCAGCAATTCTGGAGCAGCATCCAAGGTATCAACAGCATTTCCATCTAGTTCCGTGTTGCCTACGGCTCCGTAAGAAGTGGTTGATTATTAGACATCATGTTATCAGATGGATTCCCCACGAAACTTGTTAGCTTAATTAAAGTCAGATAAATAGATGTAAAAGTAATGTAGTTAGGGTCAGTAAACAAAGTGGCTCACTTGTGTAAAAATACATGACGCTGTCAAGGTTACACAATTTTTTGCAAATCCAATTGCCTATCAAGTAGAAGATGAATTGTTGTTACTTACGTTCGCATAAGTGTAAAGTAGACGATTGTTTTTAGTTGTACCAACCCACCTTATTGATCCCAAGTTGACCTGTCTCACCCATTTGACCGCCTCCACATCGTCTAACTCGACGCGGTGGTATGTATCAAATAGTGCCCAGCTAAGACTGGATCAGGAACGACAGATCGATAATTCATCGCATCTTGAGGATCCCTTGTGCCACGCTTTCGATGCTATTCGATTCCGATTGAAAAAGCCTTTAAGCGATACTGATTCAGTAAAAAGGTCTGAGAGAGTAAGAACTCACGTTGAATTTACTTGTACAATGAAGAATAAGAATAAAATTTATGGCCCGTATAACTTTTGATAAATAAAAATAACGTTGACCCCAGTCACGTTACCGCTCAGAGGTTTGTCAAGAAATAAATTATTTCATTTAGAATATTATTAGTATCCTTGCGTCGGGCGTTTTTGGATACTATGTTCGTCTAGTAGGAATTAAAATCCCGACCACTGAATATTATTGTTCAATTGCAAGTCAGAATCATCTTTTTTTGCAAATCATCCATGTTTTCTTGATTTTCGCAATTAATAATGGTATATGCGTGATTTTAAACACTCATTTCATTCATGTCTCCGGAAAATCTGTTTCACAAAAATGCGAACAATTCGCCACCGCAACGTATCAATCAAAAATTTCTACCGAAATGTGTTTATTAACCATTTGATTGATTAACAGTTTTATTCCGGTCATGATATAATCCAAGGTCACATTCTGCGAAATAATCAATAATCACAACATGATATTTTGTTGAAGAGAGGTAATAATATAATTCACGGGCTGTAACATGAATTGATCGATTTCATGTTATCGGTGAAGGTTAGCTGCAAAACGACAGTTCGGAACCCATTATGTACAGAACTCACTGCATCTGGTAAGATGGATTAGGTCGTTTATCATCGGTCACCATCAAAGAAACGTTATTGAATTAACTTCTTTTAGAACACGATCGTTTTTTTCTATAAAAACACGCATCTTTGAGAAAATAAATCATATGGGTAAGATGCGCGCTTCGCAAACAGGATTGAAATTCATGAGATCTACCAAAACAGGCTTGGCTAAAAATCTCGCGAATCAACAGAAATTTGAATGCTTCGCTTTTAATAATCTACCACAATCTACCTTTTCCTCACATTGGATAAGTTCATTCTTATTTGATTGCCTATAGATATATTTGATTCAGCACAGTCTGAAAGCTTACAATTTCCACGAACTTCTCTCGACTTCAGTCCACTTGATGTTATGTAACAGCTTTCTAGCGTTTTAACAATTATCCTATCATTATAGTGCACATGAATATTCAAATTTTTCATGTTGAGTTATTTCAGTGGCTTGATTATTCTGCAGGATCGAGGAAGTTTTTCGTGGTACGCTCCGCGTTAAATAATCTATGATACCATGCATTCCTTGAAGACTCAACTCTCGTAGTCCCATGATTGGTAATGGATTGACTAACTCGAAATTAGAAAGAATTTGGGATTTTTTGCCATGTCATTGATGTACCGTCAAGGACATAAACCAGCCTGAACCTTTTGTTTAATCACCACGAAATAAAAACTCAATTCAAGGTGATTCAAGTAAATTAATACACTAAATGCAGTGTGTTTTACAATAATTATAGTCTGGCAAAAAGTAAAATGTGAGTAAAACAAAAATGTTCGCCGGGAAATTAGATTACACATCATGTAATCAGTCATGAAATGAACGATCGCATATAAACTCGTCCAATTTATTCTAAAATTTATTCAAGTTGGTAAAGTGAGCAATTAATGCAAATAAAACATACTAAGTCAGATGCTTTTCCGTCACAAAACACCCCACGACCGGTTTCGTGCTGTTTGCGCTCCTTGTTTAGAATAAAAACATGTTCGACATTTTGGGCGAAAATGGATAATTCCGTGTGATTCTTATCGTGGAAAGCCCTTATAATAGATGGTATCACGTTTAGAATATTTTGTAAATTGAGATAAAACATTCGTTGCTAAATGCATTTATAGACTCTAACTTATGAGTTGAAAGTTTTTAGCGAGGTATTGTACTACCTAATATAACAATTATTTTTGATCTTTTTCAGAAGAGTCAAATAAACTTGTAGAATTTTGAAATTTAGTTACAATACTTACACCAATTTTTGTCACTGTCGCTTTTCAGTGTTCAACAATTTGAATAAAAATGGTCGTGTTCGAGTCTAGACGGTAGATACTCGTTATAAAAGCGGGCATTAAGTAATATATTTGAAATGCATAATAAAAGTTCATTTCCCACGTCGGCTAGAAAAATGCTGTCACTTAAAAGGATATTTGGCGGCATTTGGAAAGAGACGTACAAAATATTTGTGTAAGCTTTAGTGCATTTGTGTCATTGGAAATTTTACAAGAAGTGCAAGATTCTATTAAAAAGTTACAAAATGCTCATTTTTATGCGGATGAATCGTCAGAGATCGGAGTAACGAAGACACACAAAATTGATGATGATGTATTCGCGTAGAAGAGTTGTAGGCGATCTGTTAAATTTAACCACACGAAATTGATAAAAATAAATGACACCGATATTGCTCAAGCGAAAATTGTACGGTGAGGTTTAAATGACCGGTTGCCTGTTGACGTTTGATGTATCATTTTTTGGCCAATAAGACAACGGGCAATGCTAGAGACAAAATTATTTCTGTTAAGTTGCTTCCTAATAAGATACAAGATGTAGGCTTCGTGAAGAAGAGAATCATCTTCAGACCATAAGGACATCAATTAGAGAGCAGTAGTTCAAGAAGAAGAAGAAGAATGTAGAAGCTTTATTCAAAAAAGTTCAAAATTTGAGTGTTGAGCAAGTATCTGAAAGGTACAGCGTATCCAATGACCACATCATCAAAGCATTGGAGATTAAAAGTTAAGGGAGGCTGTGAAAGAGCAGATAAGTATATTGAAAAGAAGAGTGAGGAGAGAAAAAATATAATCTTTTCACGGTTGGGAGCAAGGAACAACGTACTCCATTGACTTCGACGTATTAAGATCTATCTCTAAAGAATCCGTATATCCAGATGACGATAATGCGTACTATTGACTGTGTTTTTTCAGTAGTTCTACGGGTTGCACACGATCTACAGAGCCAAATGCATTTTTGTAGACAAGAAAGGATAATTTGACAGCAATTGACCTCTCGTCAAGGTCTTGTAACACTCTGTGAATCCAGCACACAACATCGTCGGTGGTTGATAGCTGTTTTCTATATGTAAATTTATGATTATCCTTGCTATAAGGTAAATTTTAATTTGTTCTAGAACTGTGGCCTCCAATAATTTTAAAACCTCGAAAAACATGCTATGGGCCAAATATTTGGGAACCGGGTAAATTTCAATTGTTATTCAACTATCAGTAATTCTGCCAGTCGAGAAACATAGGTTAAATGTCGAAGTTATTGGTTATGGGATCGATGCTGCGCATGCCTTCATGGACTGGTTCATTGAATTCTATCAAATTACCGTGCTTTCGTGTATTTTATCTTCAGTTATATTGAATCCTTCATCGCTAACTGGTAAGCATTTGAAGGTAGACTGTTCGGATTATTCCCTTCGAAGTATTGATTCAGTTGATCGAGTGGGCAGGTAATGAAATTCCTCACAACGTCGTAAATTTTCTCAGTAGTCTCTATAAATTCCTAGCGTCTTTTTCACGCAGTAAACTGTTTACTTGCAGCGTATTGAGCCATTTTGTTTTGGATTCGTTAGTCTTAATATGTGCTTTGCTTATTCTTAATTAAGTGCAGCGGTAATCTTTGTTTCATTCTGCACAATCTCTTCGATGTAGTTTTGAAAACATTCCTGGCCGGACGTTGTTGATTAGATGCAGCGTTTGTGAATCGATACATATCTTTCGTAAAGATTGAGTTGACAAGAATAAGTTTAGAATGTAAAATATTTGTTCATTTTTTCACGAGGGGGACCAGATGCGACATCAATATGAGCGAACAAATTGTCGAGTATTTGCTGAGATAAAGGAGTAATTAATGTCTATCAAACTTGATTTGATCATTAACTGGGCACTGAGATACATGAAGGCAATTGTTCGAGAAATATTTCTAAAATACAACGCACACCACTTCATCCAAGTTTTCAGGACTACTGCATACACATCTCGAAAAATATCAAACAGGAATTTGGTGGTAAGCTTATGAGAGGGAACAATTAAATGGAGGTGGTTCGCGCTCAAGGTTTGCTCACTTAACTATGTCAAGAAGTGACCCGCGCTCTTATACCCAGTGCTCTAATTGTGACACGAACGAACAGACATGCTCGCTAGTAACGAGATGAGGAATTAGTTTATACACTGTCCAACTCCTAGTATTTTACCAAATATTTTCCAGTGTTTAAGGACGTATGCTTCACGGAATCTTTCATTTTCAACCAACACATGAAATAACCGTAATTTTCGGTCGCTAAACTTTAAAAAATACAATATATACGAACAATACTCTTTCCGCAAATGAGCGATCGGCAGATAGGTCGAGATTGTATCATTTGAATTACATAAATATTATTGTTTGTCTTTCTGGTGATTTATAAAGCGCTTGTTGTTTATCTAGTAAAAGCATCAATTGGAAAAGTGGAAATACAAAGTTTTTGATCCCGCGAAATGTGTCTAACCTCTACTGGACTTGGATAAATTTGATTTGGAAATCGATCTGACAGGATTTAAATTCGTGTTCCACCGAGAATCGAATAACGACGAATTCGCGAATGAGTTCATTCGGAACCAATTATTCAGTCCGTGAAATTGTGATACATTTTAATGCTCTTTTGCATTCCACTAACATTCAACAAGTTAAAAATGTTTGCTAACCAGTTCAGCAATCCGGATGAATTCTCGTTTTCAACTGTAAGACCCATTTCATAACGAATAAAATTAAGTAGAATGCAGGTGTCGGGATAAATTTACACAGTTTGATTGCAAATACCGCGTATATTGTAGATGAATATCTACATATATCCTTACGTTGAACATTTACTTGCATGTAGCAGATCAATAAAGACGAGACGGTCAGTCAAATAGTGTTTACTGCAATGAATATATTGCAAGAATACATCAATTTTTCACCAAGTTATTTCACAACTCCAAATCGCTGATTATTCATCGTCTCAACCGTTTATTTTATTCGGTAATCATTTGGTTCCGCATTCCTGGACAGTAATATTACTCGAGTGCTCAAGTGCAAACAGAAGCGTGCCTGTGATAACTTTACTAGCTGTAAATGGTACGCCCTTATCGAGATGCTTTTTATTATTGAAAAAGCATTGTGACTTGCTTCGTGGACATGAAATAAATCAAAGGGTATATTGCTTTTAGTTAGTATAAAATTATTATTCGCAACAACGGTCGATCCGAAAAACATTGTTGGATTTACGCAGGATATGATTTCAACAACTACAAAGTTTTGTTTGACTGTACTGTGAAAAGGAAATTTTGGTAAAATGTCATTTTGCATTCGATAGAAATGAATAATTGAGAGTAGGTAACATATCACTTTGTCTCTATAATGCTTTGTAAAACACTTCTGCATTTATAACTTAATCTGCCAGCGATATGCGGAATACGCGATGGATTATTCATGAAGGGATTTGCTGACTACTCTGAGTTATCTGTTTATCAATTGTTGCATAACTCATCAACTCATAGTCACGGTATTTCTATTTCATACGTAAACAGAACAGCGTAAACAGAACAAAATAACTGTTGATCTGACAATCCAGTTTTGGTTTTCTGTGTATACTTGAAAATGATTCGTATTATGTGAACCGGAACGCCTGTAGCTATAATATAGGGGTGAAAAATTGTATTATCGACGAGACTTAATCACGAATTATCGGATGATGTGGAGAATATCACCCTCTAGCACAGTGCAAGAGCAAAATCGCAGAAAGTCCTGAAAACAACGATAGCAACCACGGAATGATTCGCATTGTCTTAGAATTAAATGAGAATGGTTCGCGCGAAAGCAGCATCAAAAGCGAGAAAAAATGGGCAATGTCATTCGCTATTGAAAGATGTGCAAGTTGTCAACGTAGCTTAAACGAGCCCAGTGTGGTGTGGGCTTGAAGCGCAACTGTTGGCACGAAATCGAATTAACTATCAGATCAAAGTGACAACCACTAGGTACATGCTGAGTACAGTGTTGTGGTAAGGGTATTTGTCAGGTTCATGATAAACAACGCGTTTGACCAACTAAAGTTCTTTTGTGCTATTGAATTCGTGGGCGATGTTGCTTAGTTTCGGAAAGGTTGACCTCAGGAATGATGTTGATGACATGGTCACTCAAGAATCAAAAATCAAGATTTAATGGTGACTAAAAGCAATTGCTTTACATGTACCATTGGATGACAGCCATAAAAAATACACAGAATGCAATCAAAATTCTATTCCGGTGTTTGATTTGTGTGGGTTCATATGGGGTCAATATACAGGGCCGATAGTGGAGTGCTCTTTGCTATGAGCAACCTGTTTCGATTTGAAATCACGGATCGTGATAGTAAAGTTCCACAGAAAGCATATACCACCGAGAAGAAAGACGTTTAAAATCCAGCCTTGATTGCGGTATAACGAGACAACTTGAATAAATGTATTCTTAGGGAACTGACTTTTATCAAATCGCGGAGAGGGTGATTTTCTTTCCGCGGTATTTAAAATGTAATGACCATGTCGCTTCTTACTCTTCATTGTTAAAATCGGTCAATCCTAGCATGGCTATTCGCTCTTAGCTATGGGATGTGCTGCATCCCATCAACAAGCTTCGTCGCTGGTGTAAGTTTTATGAATGTTCTATTGAGTATCCTCCGAGCCTGTGCGAAACACCTCACTCATTTCTACAATATATTTATCTATGCTGACAGCATTAAAACATTTACGACGACATATTGGACTAGAAACATTGGATTCCATCCTGCTGATTCTCAGCTAGTATTTTGACGCTGACAAATCTTGTAATTGAACGAAGATTCTCCCTTAATCGAGTATTATTATGTGCAACTTGACAATAAGAATTTTTTAGTTTTCTTTCACTTCTTCCACCTAGGTTTGTGATCTCATTTGAATCAAACTGGTACATATTTGCTGATAATCTCCCTGGGCATTCTGTGTTTTCAACAGTTTTTATACGGCGACTGGATATAGTTTGCAAATTTAATATTAATCGCAATTTAGACAGTATGTTCTCATTAAAAAAATTATTATATTAGATAAACGAAATAAGTTATGCGAAATTCCTACTCAAAATCACAATCTTAATATAGTCTCTCGATATAAAGTCGTTCTTTGGATTTTTGAAACATATTATATTTAATTTGTTTCATTGTATGTGCTACTGGCAGTTTTAAATAAATGCTAATCTTTGAAGCTACCTGAACATTTATTAAGTCTCTCAAAATTGTTGCGATATAGCATCCAATAAAACCTAAATTTTTACCGCATCCAAACCTACGTCACTCTTGTAAAATCTATTCGAACAATTTCTGCGTGAACATTCATCAAGTCTCTGCACGCAAATTTTCATTGTAACGAAATTTCTTTTCTTGTATCAAAATCAAATTTCTGGTCGACTATGATTGGGTTAGAGATTTGAACATCTCGTGAAATTGGTTGTCAAAATTCCTTGAGAAGATTAACGTATATAAAAATTTAACCTTTCTTCATTTCAACCAGAGTTCACATGTTATCATTTCACATTCCAAGGTTGTCGTTTTTCGCCGCATATTAATACTAAATGCGATTAGAAAATTCTCTGTTGTGTAAAATCTCAAGCGATCACCTTGTTCTATTCGGCTTCGATTGTTGCGGTTCTAGATGAGTTTCGGATGAATGATGATCTTCGAGTCGTAATTTTGATGAACGTTTTCGTTCTGTTTTCATAACGGGGGTAGAATGACTTCCAGCTGATTGACGGCGAAGCTGTGCAGATGTATTATTTCTTCTGTGGTACATCACTCACATGAGATTCGGGGAAGATTTACTATTGTGGTTACAGCAAATTGAACTCATTATCGCAATTTTGTTATTCTTTCGAATGTCACGTTTGAAGCGGTTACATTTTCGCAGATAATTCTTCGCAAAACAATAAAATGGCTACACACGAGAATATAAAGTTCCTCGATTAAAATCCAAACAAGATTATTCACAAAAATATGATAATTGTCCATAGAATATCATAAATCTGTAAAACTTGGGTAAATTTGGCCAACAAAAATCGCTGAATCTCTTTGTTATTGCGAGATCTGCGGATTACATCTTCCAGAAATGTAAAATATATTCTCAGATTCAAAATATATTATAATTTTTCTATTAATTCCTATATTACTATAAAAATGAACAGGATATGTGCTGATGTTGTTTTGCATTTTCCGTTTGTTTCGTTTTGTAACAGATATTTCATATTTTACGGATTTAAATTTCAGGCGAAGTTCAACTGAACAATCCAAACATTCTGAGCAGAAGTAAGAAAATTTCCCTCGGGAGTTCCGGGAAAATTTAAGTGCCGTAAAAGTTGAGGAAAATTCTATTGTTATGGTTGAGTGTTTTTCAATTTAGCCTCCATTGAATAAACCATTAAAAAGCATAAGAACGTATTGCTTTGAGGTGCAATGATACATATACTCAAGAGAGTATTGTTGAAAAAAACGAAAGTCGTATATTTTGGCACTGTTGAATAACAGGTGAAATTTAAGGGTATATTAAAAATATTTATCTTCGTTTCATTGCGCCTGATCGTAAATATTACCTCAAAAGTTTATTTTTCCTTGTATGAAACATAATGAGATAGGCGACACAAAGTTTATTTCACGTTAGTGAATAGATTTGCTTTGCAACAATGGTAGCATAGGATAAACGGCTGTAAAGAGGTCGGTATACAAAGAAAACGTCATAATTTCATCGTTTTTGTGCATTTATATTTAAGTACGATACCACAAATATGACTTGCATTTATCATTTAAAATTGAACACAACCACTATTAGCTACAGTCGGGTTTTGAATTAGCTAAATATTATTCCAATTATTTGTTTTTAAGTTCAAATCCTTAAATTGCAAGGACATACTCAGGTCAAATTACAACAGAACGTCTGGAATATACAAGTTAGCAAAATAAAAGAGATAAAGATAAAGCAAATTCAAATAAATCATAAAATGTTACACCAGAGTATCATTCAAAGGAAACCTAATAAAAGCATGTTCAGAGGTGAGTTAATGGAATGCTGACAAATGACTTTTGAAACGCAATTAAAACCTCACTCACAGACGAGAAAGGAAATATAATGTTAGGCGTCTGCTGAAATGGTCTACTCAAATTTTGACGTCGGTCTTATTCGTTTTGTTCTAAATGTATTGTAATTTTCGAGAACTAGCGAATATCTAAGAGCAAGATTAAAATGGCATATTATCTTTATAAGTGAAAAAAGAGAACAGCGGTTCTTTATTCGTTCACGTCAATTTTCAATAAAATAAATTGAATTCTTCACACAATTTCCAGAGAAAATATCAATGATTGTTTTATAATGCAAATATTTATCAAGAATTTTTCACTTTTTATTTAATCCTAAATAAATCGTGTATTGAAAATTAGTTTTCTCGATGTACCGGAAATATATAAAATTTGTTGTGCTTACTCTCTACATAAATGAACATCAAAAGTTGAACGCCTTTTCCTTAAACAAATTCTTATATTGCATTAATCGCTGGGTTGCTTTATCACTGATAATGCACCACATTTTCCCCAATCGGTGTCAAACATATTGCAATATCGCGCTTTTTATGATTTCGCAAAGAATTACTGTTTTTGATTAAAATTCATAGACTATTTTCAGCTTGTGCGTTTTATTATATCCACATGCACGTTGAAATCTCCTATGATTGAAATGGATATCAGCTGTGCGTCTCGTGATAAACCAGTGATACTTAATTGATTTTTGCGACAGTGAATTTCCGTTCACCTAGTATTAGTTACGATGTATTAATATCACATAAATAAACGTGCAGTTTTGCCTTAGAAAACTTATATTTGAATTTCCGTCAAACGACATGAACGGTGCGCTGATACACAACAATCAATTGCTTACGTTTCTACTAGATTCAGCTTCTAAGAATTAAAGATGACAAAATACATTTAGCTTTACAATCACAATGGTATTTTTTGTTCGTTCATAGAAAAGAAATAGTTCATAAACACGTAATGTCACGTTTGGTAGAGTTGCATAATCATCGAGAGTTAATACACAGCTGCAGCCAAATCGTTTTGCAACCAATGTGTCCAAATTTTCGGTGAATATTTCGACACTTGGAGCCGTAACAATAGCTGTAAGGATCGTATTTAAAACGACAGAATAAAAATAACGACGACCCTCATTGAAGGAAGTTTGCAATGCCGCCGGGGAGCTGCTTGTAAGTCTCGACACACGGTATTTCAATAAATGTTTTAATGGATGAAATAAAGCAGGTTTCAAGCACATGCGGATCCTGATCCTACTGTCCTCACCTGATGAGTGCAAACAGCACGAAACCGGTCGTGGGGTGTGTGTGATGGAGATGCATGCAAATGAGCTTTTATAGGTAATATTTTGTTTGTATATATCACCTCAGTGAGGGTGCTTTTTTGAATCGTAATGACGTGGATTCAACGTTGAATTTGTTCCCCGTGAGTTAATTTCTGTAAGAAAACACTTGCGAGATTCGATGGCACACAGGTATATTCCACCTAATAATAGTATATTTCTTCTGCGGCGAATACAAACGAAAATTCATCATGATACGTTTAACAATCTTGAACCATCTGAAGCGTACAACCCTCTGCTTGAAATGGAATATTGGAACTAATTGATCCTGTGAAAAGAGATTTGAAAATTCTTATCAGATATCGCGCATCGTAATAAAGAGCATAATTTTAACTACCGTACAATGCTTTCTTGCTAAATGGCATAACAGTTTTTCAATGGGAATTCAGGTGGCTTCACCAAGCACTCGCGGTGAATTTAAACGACCAATGCATTGTGGTGCTCACATGATTTCAATTAATTTCCTATCGAATAGCAATGACTGTCTGTGCAAGAACATCCGCATTCGTTATAACAATTTTGTAACGGGACATTGATCATCACAACATTTTGTCGACTGGATTATTTCTAGATGTCAAGTGATGGTAATTTGTCTTCGTTACGACACTTACACTAACTCTGGACAAGCCTCATCAATTGATTGCAGACCTCTATCTGCTGATGCTTTGGCCGCGACCATCAGAGAGTTCCACTTCGATCTCGAGGCAAGCATGACATTCGACACTTGATTCCAGCGATACGACCGTGTCGACCTCAGTGGTGTGGAAGATTGCGCAAATGTCAGATAACTGCTATGCAAAATAGGTGCAGCAGAGTTGAGGAAATACTGCAACCACGGAAACCACGCGAGTGCATCTTCCAGGAGACAGTCAGCTTCCTGAGACAATGTTTCGGTGATCAGTCAGATCTGTATGGTATTTGTTCCCACTGCCTCAATATGGTACTGGACGAAACGACAGACTTTCTGACACACCTCGTGAATGTCAATCGTGAATGCGAGCCAATCAATCTCCGGTCAATAACCGACGACCGGTTCAAGTGTCAGCAGTCTGAAGCCACCACGCTTCGCGGATGGGCATATTCGATTGCTCAATCGGCTTTAACAGGAGGATTCCATAAATATCCAAACGATTGGAGGTGAGCATCGACGGTTGGTGAACATACAGCAAGACTCCGCCTTGATGCAATCCAGTGACTGTGGCTCTACAGATATTTAAGCTGTACATCTACAACGTCATGACTCTTCAAAGAATACGTCCAACAAGCAATCCCCACGAAAGTCCAACAAACCCGCTCCAATTTTGAAACTGCCTTCGCCCTGCGAACATTGTGGAGCATGGGATTTCTATTGACAATGCCAACACAGAAAAAATAGCCTAACTCGTGCAACCACAAGCAAACATCACCCGGTAGATCGAAATAATATCCCAAGTCATGCCTCGGATATCTCTTTCTACGCGTCGACCCGAAAACGGCTTCGTCTAACCGTTCATCAAAATGAAAAGCAGACAACCCTTCGGTCCCACAGATGGTCCGATCTCAACAAGGACTACACTCAAAGAAGACATTTTGATTGCCAGCGTTACTGCACCAGGGAGCAACCGACCAGTCTCGGATGGCATGAAAACACCGTCTGTCACAGCTGCCATGATTAAAAAGAAATCACAATCGGATCATGTACAATAGAAAGCTATGCAATATACGCGAACGTTTTTGGCCAGCACAATACGAGATGGTCCATTACTGGCCCTCTTGAGGTGAGGTTAATATCTTTCACTTGTAGATGACATTTTCATGTTTTCTAATCGTGTGGTTATTCCTTTTTCTACTCGTTCCCGAGTCCTCTGGCAAAAACATTCTGGACACACGGGAATCGATCGGCTGAACGTCATCGCGAGATCTCACGTGTTTTGGCCCGGTATCGATTCAGATATCGAGATCTTAATTCGTAGCTGCCCTGGTTGTCATCAAATGATCAATTCACCAACACGACAACCACCAGTCCCTTGGCTAACAACAACTCAACCTTGGTCCGGTCGACTGGACGATGTATCAGGTCATCGTTGATGCTCATTCAATGTGGCCGGAAATCACCCAAGTGAACGCACCAAACACCACGTCAACGGTCAATATGATGAAACGAATCTGCATCCAACATGGCATTCGAAGAATGATCGTTTCATTAAATGGCGCTCAGTTTTCCTCAAGATCGTTCGAAATGTTGAACACAAACGCTTCCAGCTGCAACACACTCAATCAAATGGTCAGGCTGAGTGTTTTGTCGATACCTCCAAGCGGGCGCGTGGAAGGGGACGTTATTAGAAATATTAAAACGTTTCCTTCAGGCCTATCGTACAACGCCGAATCGCGGTTAACCGTAAAACATTCACAGGCCGAGATATTCATGGTTCGTAAGCTGCGTACGACGTGGACATACACACTACCGTCAGAATCCTCTATGGCTACTAGTACCCTATCGGATATTCTACTCTAAACTTTCGGGTTACCAACGCCTCCCAGGAAATCAAGTTTGATTTCGATAACGACAAATCTCAGAAAATTACAGTGATTTAATTACAAACGAGTGAACGGACGTACAAAACTTTCAACTAGGGAAGGTTTTGGCTAAGTCATGTGTACTTCGGCAACAAACTTCCGTTTTCTTTGGTACATTCAAATAATTGTCTTTCTTTTTTACTAAATACAAATCGTCCGAATTAAACATGACAATGAACTTTCATCGGTCTCGCTGCTCACTCACTAGCGTGTCAGCCATTGTTTCTTTGTCTCATCTGTCTCAGCAACCCACTCTCCCAGGGACTAATCTGCACCTTCACACGTCCCCTTAGTTGTTGGCATATAAATAAAAACGGTCAAGGGGCAAAGGCACTCTCTGGGCACTTGGACTTTGGACTTCCGCTCAACTTTCCATTCCGGCCTTGTTCTGTTTTCCAGACTGTCGAGTTAAGGGCAACAGATCGATTGCGAGAACGCAACGACTGTGCAACAACATCCGCATCAATTATAACAATGTTATAACGAGGACATTCATCATGATAACCGATTCAGGTTTGCTACATTATTCGTAGATTCCAATTATCCTGTGATTTTCAGTAAAGCTATATGCTTATCAGAACAACAACAAAATTGAATTAAAAAATGGATTATCTGAGGTACAAATCTGATCGAACTATTGGGAATGTTTTGTACAAATGTAATTTCGAAAACTGCGATGAACAGAAAGTTTAGTTTGAAGTAATAATTTTAACAATTAAAAATACAGAAAGTTTTCAACTGTATTTTTTAGGGGTATCACGATTTAAAAGGAGGCGAAAACGCAAGCTTATTTCATTATCAATAAACATTCAAGGAATTTGCTAGATAGATGGTAGTCGATGAAAAAACTGATTAGTCCGAAACCTCCGTCGCAATAACTGTCAGATTATGTGCATCGAGTTGATAGACATGCCGCGCGAATTAACGCGAACGTCCAGAGAAATTTGCAATCGAACTACTTTGGCCCTGTCGAATAAGTGTCTTGTGAATTCCATACTACTAGTTAAAAGCGCAGCGAATAATGGTTACTTGCGTTGTGGCATGCATGCTGTGCAGCAATATAAGTTTACGCACACTAAAATGTTAAATGCTGTTAGTTGCACAACGTCATCTTCATATGTTAGGGTGGAAAATCTATTGATAACCGGTCGCTAAAAACATCCCGAATTAGAATACGAAAGACAGGATGCGCGGTCCGTCACCATAATTAATCTTTTCAAAACGCAAAATATTGTTTTCATTCATCGAATCAATGATTTAATATTGTGACATCAATGCAGAAAAGTTGTGGGCTTCCAACTATGCCAATAAAAACGTAATCAAGATAATTCAAGGTTTTTGATGGTCTAAAAAGCAACAAGCTTAACAACAACCACATGAAGGTAAAAATTGAAATGTAAGTGTATAAACAAGATAAGGAATTAGATAAGCATATATAAGTGTTCCGGAACAATTTCCATGAAATTCGTCTAGTTCGTTTTAAAATCATGCAACTAGTGGCGTGAGCACGTTGAAGGTAAACTGTTCAAGTAAACGACACGGCAGAGTAAAAATACCTTCTACAGTTCTCGCGAAAACGGGGTACGACCGAGCGACATATTCATGGGCCGATAATTCCTCGTATCCCTTCGCGTTAATAAATCCTGTAAGGAATGGTTCGGGGTATGGAATGTTTTGTAAAGTAAGATAAGGTTTCCTCTGATTCGTCGATAGGGAAAATCGAACAGATACAGTTGAGCTATCCTTTCTTTATATGGTTTGTTTCGGATGCTGAGAACTAGTTTTGTTGAGCGGTGATAGATTCGCTGCATAAGTTCCACATCCCTCTTGAGCCACGGGGACCATGACTGCACACCGTATTCCATAACTGGTCTCAATTATCTATTCATGATCCTTGGGAATATCCTGGGCGAAAATTTTCCAAATACACGTTTGAGTTGATTTAGGATACTTGTTGCTTTTTTGAAGGCACTGTTAGTTTGAAGTGATGATTTAAAACTGGAGCATATCCAAACACCCAAATCTTTTTCTTCACTGAAAATTTCAAGGACATGCGAACCTATGTGATATGTGAACTCTACTCGACTCCCCACATTCATGATCCTGCATTTGTTGAAGTTAAATGGCAGTTTGTTCTTCAACGACCAGCTGTAAAGCGTGTCCGAATCTTTTTGTAACAGCGGGCAGTCTTCTGGTCTACAAATGGAACGCCATATATTTATGTCGTCCGCGGATAGCGAGATGTTACATCGAACAATTTCCGGTACTTTACGGACATAAACCATAAATAGGATTGGACCAAGGACTGAACCTTGGGGAACTCCCCTAGTTGCTGCGATTGGTTTTGATAATGCACCATCAACACGTACCTGGTTAGTGCGATTTGTTAGGTAGTCATTTAGCCAGCTCAACAACTTTCTAGTGATACCAAACGTTTCAAGCTTCTGCAGTAGTAAGGTATGGTCAACACGATCAAAGGCTTTTGAAATATCTAAGTAGCAGGCGTGAATTGCTTGCTCTTTATCTACCGATTCGTATATAAACGCGATTTTTAGCAACTGTGTTTTACTAAACCCATATCGAATGACCTTGACTTAGTTTCCGATCACGCGTGCTACGTGACTGCTCCTCTGTACGCTTGTACACGGTTTGGCTACCGCGATAGCATCTTAATTGTCCAGTGCGCTTTCTCTTACCGTCGCGGGAGTTTATTGTAGTAGAAAATCTACAATAAATTGGTGTGACTGGTATACACGCATCCTTCGTGTACTACAGATTTAACAAACGTTGCAACGTCGAACTTCGTTTAACATCTTTCGATGTTTTCACGGTTTACAGAACTAAACGATTATATGAAACTTGACTCGTATACTTGCGGTGAAACCGCAGAAAATTCGAGAATTACGGGTACAAAAACGAAGCATAAAATGAAATATATAGTTCCAACACATTCTGGTTCTTATAAGTTGTCGGGGAAATCCAATTTGTTATACTGGCATTATAAAATCTGATCACACATTTAAACATGATTTAAAAATCGATTTCGATAAAATAGTTTCACAAAGTATCGTATTATGGTAAACACCTTCATTTGTTCACGCTTTCCAAGTCAGCGTCGATCGAGTTTCTTAAATTGAGTAATTAAATTTAAATTTAATTGACCAAAATGTAACAAAAGCTGAACAGACTGGGATATTTTCCATGAATCCTTACTGTATATTCCACAATGTTACTGAGTGAATTAGCAATACAATAAAGATTGAGAGATACGTTCACCTATTACCGAGAAAGTATATGTTGTACAGCAACTTAACTTATTTATCACTGAAGTGGTTAGAAATAAACAAAACGATGCATTCGCGGCATGCACGATATGTTCAGATATGTTTGCGAAGATTTCGCTCAGGTATGAAATGGACAGCTGATCGATATTTATTTTCAATTTTTACGACATGATTCTCAATTATCAGTTATAAGTTTAGCTTTTAGCGGAATACATGCAGAAATTACAAAATCCATCGAATGAAACTCGAAAATGAGACTATATACTCTCGTTGCTCGTGCGTGACTTCCGGTTACATTATTTACGAAAATAAATTTGAAATAAGTTTTGATTTCTTCAGTAAAACGTTTGAGGAAAATTAAGACTGAACTCTTAAACCAACGGACAGATTATCGATGTGTAAGTAAAATGTTGTAAACATCTTCAAAACTAACAAACTTGAACTCAAAATTATCGTGTTAAATTCATCGCGATAATTGACTTTCCGTGTTGCGCTGTCTTATTGTCATAACATCGATTCGTGTCAGAAAACAATCTAATTATGTTGCCAAATAAATTGTTCATATTCAATTGAAAAATTGCAAACTGACAAAGGTTTAAAAATTCATTGTGTGAGGAAAGTTGTTAATATTCTTCTCGATGAAATCTGCCAATTTGAGCAGTAATCTATACTCTTTTTACTCTTTATGCATGCGTGGAAAGAATAATATTTTTAAGAACAGTTTTTAATTTGAATTCTTTATTTAGTTCCTGAGAAGCTGTAAAACCTCACAGAAACTGTTGTCTCTTCGTCGACAAACGCAAAATTTCATAACCCCAATTTCTTGATATGTTTCGTGCTTTTGAATATCCAATTATTGCTATATAGTGATAAAACACTAGCAGATAAATAAATCAAATCGCAGTTAACCTTTTCAGAAGAAACAAAGTTACCATTTTCCGAGGTCTTTCACATCATGTGTGGGAAATTTTCGCCCAGGATATTACCAAGGATCATTAATACATATTTGAGACCAGTCATGGAATACGGTGTGCAGTCATGGTCTACGAGGGTCAAGAGGGATGTAGAACTTATGCAGCGAATCTATCACCGCTCAACAAAACTAGTTCTCAGCATCCGAAACAAACCATAGAAAACAAGGATAGCTCAACTGAATCTGTTCGACATTCCTTATCTTACTTTACAAAACATTCCTTACCCCGAACCTTCCCTTACAGGATTTATTCACGCGAAGGGATACGAGACATTTTCGGTCCCATAAATATGTGCTGGTCGTGCCCCATTTCCGCCTGAACTGTAGAAGGTATTTTTACTCTGTCCGTGTCTGTTTTACTTGGAACAGTTTACGTACAACCGTTGCTCACACCACTAGCTTTCATGAATTTAAAACGGAATAAGACGAATTTTTATTGCATTATTCGTTTCCAGAACACTTATATACTGTTTATTCTACTACCTTATATTGTTTATACACTTAAATATCAATTTTTACCGTCCTATGGTTGTTGTTAAGCTTGTTGCTTTTAAGACCATTAAAAACCTTGAATTACCTAATTCAACCTCTGCACAAGCGTATGGTTAATTTTCTTGCGATGTTGTGCTACTAAATAATGGTTGTTTAAGTATGTCTATGCACAATGGAGCAACTAGACCGTGCTAGTTAAATTTTCGAATACTCACGTGAGTCTTGAGTATATATTGGATAACAACTCCTCGCAGCTAATGCATATTAATCTAGCAAACCAGAAAATGGTCAGCGTTAAAACTACTGACAAATAGCGTAATAAATGCAAATATAATGTCAAACTGTTGTTGATCTCCTTTAGTCGATGTTGACCATAGATGTACATCACAATCACATGATTTTTTCATGCTACACAGCCTTTCAAATCACTAAACAGTCGCTCGCAGCGATTGACAGTACTCGATTCATCGGCGTCAGTTGCACGCCAGCGGTGCGAACAGCGTTCTGCAGTTATTAGCTGTAGCTGCTTCTCCCCAGCTTGCAGACGACGCTGAATACAATGCTTTCAAAGTAAGCGATCAAATGCAAGTTCTCCGCAACTCGTGGGGTCAATACCAAGTGCTCTCATATCTTCTTAGAAAACGCTATTTGTACCGTAGACGTGACCAAGCCAGCGCAGGCGGCGCTGTCGTAGTAGGGTGAACATTCTCTGTAGACCAGCTTTTGAAAGCATTTCAGCATTAGTCACTTTGTCAATACCTGCTGAAGTAGTTGAATTTCTTCGTTTAATCGATAAAAACAACGTATAATGATGTACACTGTTCCCGCCCCATTGAGATTCGGATTAAACTCTATCTGCTAAAGATAGTAGCCTGATCTTTAAGACTTTAGCAAACAATTTGCGTACAACATTCAGAATGGATATTCCACTTTAATTGTTGCAGTCGACTATATCATCATTATCTTCAAATAGAGTGATGATATTCGTGCCTCGAATCGCTTGTGGGACACACTCCTCCTGCCAGCACTGAAGGAGCAAATGGTGAAGAGGTTGTAATAATGCTGCTCTACAGCATCTGATGAGCTCAGGTGGAATTCCGTCATCAAAAGTGCATTATCAGTCACTAAGCGATTGATTGCCCTATTGGGCTCATCAAGTGTAAGGGGAGTTTCTAGATGTTCAATGGTTGTAAACCTCTCAAAATTTTCAAGTACATGCGGTTAAACCTTATTGTCCCAAGAGTAGATTGAGGCGAAGTGCTCTACCCATCTTTCCATCTGCTGAGTTTTATCGACATTCGAGGTACCAGATACAGACTTAATGGGAGCCATTTTAAGTTTGTTTATACCAATGGCTCTCTTGATCCCGTCATACATACAGTGAATATTTCTAGTATCCGCAACGTTTTGGATACTGAGGCTAATTTCAGTCCTATAGTCATTTGCACATCGTCTTGCATTCTGTTGGACCTTATTTCTAGCTGCTCGTAGAAGTCCTAGGTTTTCATTTTTGGCATATCTTTGAAATTCAAGAATGCTGACAGTTTCTCGTCCAACACAACAGTCATCTCAGAAGCTATTGCTTCGAACCAGTCGCTCGTTCGAGCTATCTTCGGACGGTAAGTTCAAAGTACGACTAAGCTTATGCAGCTTTTAATCGATTCCCAGTTTTCTGAAGTCGGTTCCAGTCGTGTTGTCTTGTTGAACTCGGCCGTGAAAGCTTTTGAAAAATGCGCAGCCAACTAAAAGCAGAAGAACGGTACAGCTGAGGGAGCGAACAGATTTAGACTCTAAATCTGAAGTGCATTACTGGTACCATTACATTGGTCAATGTTGATGCACCGACGTTCTTTGCGACGCCTGCTGAAAAAGACGCTTTTTACCATAACATAACAACAGTCCTCAAAACTTGCCACTAAAACTGTTTAGTGGTATTGGGTGATTCTTATATCGGAGTTGGTGCAGATTACGAGTATTGCCCGACAATGTCATGATTAAAGCTACTTCACAGTAAAGCTTTGACAAATTTACGTTTCGAAAACATTTTAGCGTTTCGTACTAATGCCACCAAGCTTCATTAATGCTGAACACATATTTAAACCGCATCAAACGATAACTTTTGTGCTACAGATTTCCGAATTATTTTTCATTGTTGAATAAAGACTTTTAGAAACTGCATTAATGTCTTGGTACTTGATTTGTCTGAACATTGACGTCTGATTTAAAATTTGCACAATGAAATTCCATGATTTAAATCGTAATTTGAAACGCTAACTATTCAGAATTTTTATTTTAAGATGAGATTTTGAGAAAATTTAGACATGTACTACTTCGACCTCGGACGAATTGATCGACAACGAATCGATAACGACCATTCCGTCTCAGGTTTCAGATGGAAATGCTGTCTAACATCAAACTGAATAAATCAACGGAATCAGCAATGGCTAAATGAAATGTCCTTTTCAGAAACTAATAGCAACATTTTCTGTCATTTTCACTGGGTTAACAGTTTGTTCAAGAAAATTTTCCTGGAATATACTAATTTCATCATCAATAAAATCGTTAAAAATCTCAACACGAAATAGAGTGCTATTTTGTTTCTCCAAATTGAATCAGCCATCACCGCAAAGGGTCTATGTAAAACACGTCTTGCAATGGGTTAAAAGCCGTAATTTAATCACAAGCAAACAGTTTAATCGCATAAACACAGATCACTCGTGTAGAAGTCGTGAAAACGGAAACGGAAAACTATTTAGCGTTTATCTACTCGGATCTCGGTTAGCTGGAACAAAATTATCAGTATCCGAATCCTCATTGTTAATCAGATTGTTACAGTCTGAGAGTCAATCTCAAGAGCTTCCGATTCACGTTGCAATGAAATGAGTTTTTAAAGATTTCTTATCGATATCAGTGCACGCAAATCTATAATTTGTTGTTCCTAGATACAGATTCAGTACGTGCAATAGAAAACACGGAGATACTCATATATTTTGAATGTTAATTTCTAAAATCAGTGATTCGACATTTGTAATATGAAGCTCTTTCTGTTTCACTAAATTGCGATTGATATACCTGGAATTTTCATGTAGTTTACCACTGTACACATTTCCAGAATATGAAAAGTGCGTCTGTTTATCTAATTAGAATATCATATCTTTTTATAAGCTCGAAATGATTCTTTAGTTATTTATTTGGACATTTACACCATAGTCGACAAATTCCAACTACTCGAATCCGAAATGCAAAGATTTGTTATTTTCAGTTAAAAATTCGGAAGTAACCCTAAGGAATAGGGATGTGAACGTTAAAATATATTTGTCGTTTATAAGCGCCTTGAGTGCCTGACTAAAAATTACTTTGTGATTCTGTATTTGAACATAGTGGTTCTTTGTAAGAACTCTATGTACCAAGTATTCCTTTTATTTACCACTATACCGCTGTTTCAAGGCTCACTGACTCTGTTCTACTGTCTCCACCTGATGACGGCAAACAGCCATATACCGGTAGTGGTGTGTAAGGGATGAGGATGTGACCCTCGAAATATATTTACCCTAACTTTATTTCACGGTTTCTATCCGTTTGTAAACAAATGGTCTTTGAAATAAATGATCAAAATATCGAATAAAATTATTGGCTCTTCCTTATTTTATAAATTTCTCAAGATCGGTAACATTTTGATGCACTCTCAGCGTGATTGTTGCCACTATTGATTAAACTTTGTTTGTTAAATGAGCCGCCTAAATTCTGGCCACGCAACATGTAAACATGAAAACTGTTTAAGCAAAATTCCTCATCGAATTAGTGCAGAATATTTTTGAGTGTCTTATATTTTCTCGGTTATATTTTATCAATTCTGAGCGTGTTATTTATCACTCGTAAAACAGAAAACTGTGGTCTGGATCAACCATTTTAATTCCGACGAAGTATAATTAGCTAAAAATTTACAAACTAATTGCATTGGATTTGAGTTCAAAATGTTTTAGCTTAATTGCTTGGTGGATTAAAAGTGAAATTGGGAGTATGTGATCAGTCGGGTGATAAGTCTAATAATATATTTCGATTAAAATCAGGCTTATTGGCTAAAATTTGCTCGAAAGCTTTTAATATTTATTTTGTAAGCATTGACGTTTAGGAAAGTTATCAGCATAACACACGGTAGAGAAATAATACCAATATCGATGCATGCATATCCCGCGTTCGGATTCTCAAAACTGCGAATGCCACTCATAATCAAGAAATCGGAAGAGCGAGATGTTCAAGGTAATTCAAGGTTTTTAATGGTTTAAAAATCAACCAGCTTAACAACAACCATAGGATGGTAAAAATTGAAATTTAAGTGAATAAACAATATAAGAACATAGATTAAACATTATTTAAGTGTTCTGGAAACGAATAATGCAATAAAAATTCGTCTAATTTTGTTGCAGCTACAAAATATGCCCCTGTACGACAGTAGGCTCGAAGATTGATTTAAATGAGTAGAAAAACACCACAAACGAAATGAAAGACCAATGGGTTGAAGTGAGGCTGCTTAAAAGTTCAATGATAATTTTGCTGCCATTTAAATGAGAGATTGATCTAATCAAGTGGATGTATAGCTAGTAATAATTTCGAAGCAAAATGTTTGATCGTGAGCCAAACATATTGCAAAATATAATTGGGAATTGATTCTTTGTTGGACTGCATTGACATTAGTTTATTGTACGATATTACATCTTATCTTATTCTGGGTTTACCATCAACAGATGTAGGTTCAAATATCAGAAGTTTACAATGTTTTGCTTTGTTGTACAATGAATTCCATCGCATAGCATTATTGGAGCGGGTTTATATGATCAAGCATTTTTAAAAGACCCTTCCTGCTGGCCTAGTCAGAAGCCTTCGTTAAATCAATAAAAACATCGTATAATGGCATACGCTGTTTGCGACAAGTTTCTTGAAGTTTTCTCAAAAAGTATCTCATCCCTTCGGTTCATCTTTTCCTACGAAAAACACAATGAGATTCAGAGTAAAGCCTATCCACTGAAACTTGTAGCCACAGTCGTAAGAGTTTAGCAAACAATTTGCCTACAACATCTAAAAGAGAAATTTCTCGGTCATTGTTGTAGTCACCTCGATAACCCTTATAATTAAATATCTTAACGATCTTGGTGTCTCGCGTCACGGAAGTGACACGCCGTTAAATTAAAACTATAAAAAAATTACTAAATTATCTCTATATCAACTCTTAAACGCATTCCATATAATCAAAAGCTCTAACATTCTTTTCGTTTTTAGTGAATCTTTTAATTCAAAAGTAATCATACCGATGATTTCTGATTGAAATATAGAAACTTACAACGACAATACATTTTGGATTATTCTTCAGCTTTTCTACGATGCATTGTATATTAAATAATTTTGTCAGGTACACTAATCGATAAAATCTATCTAAATTCCCCAAAGAGTAACAAAGTATGGATTGTGGGATCGATCTGCTCCCCAGTCGACGAGTTATGGATCTGTACTATGCTGACGACATTGCTCTCCTCGGAGAGGATGCTTGCGCCATACAAACCGCTTTGGATTTATTCGTTGATCAGTTATCGCTGTGTGGATTACATTTCTCTCCGTCAAAATGCATGGTGTTCCTACGGATTGGACAGACCCAAAACTTGATTTGACGATCGAAGACCATAAACTGGAAGTGACTGACAGATTCACCTACCTAGGGAGCTGCATCACCACTGGGGGCAATATCGAAGCTGAAATCACGGTACGGATAGCAAGAGCACGCCATGCTTTCGCTCGGCTACGGCATCTGTGGCGCCGACGCGATGTTGGATTACGCTTGAAGGGTAGAGTGTACCAGGCCACCGTACGAGCAGTTCTACTGTATGGCTGCGAGACGTGGACGCTGCGTCAAGCCAATAGTCAACGATTATCGACTTTTGATCATCGCTGCCTGCGGAGTATTGCTCGTCTAAGCCGGCAACACAGTGTCAAAAATGATGATGTCAGGAGGGAAGTCCTCGGCGATCACACTGTGCCACTCTCCGATCATATATCCATGTGCCAGCTGAGATGGCTGGGGCACGTTCTCCGTATAGATGAGCCACGCCTTCCTCGCCCAGCTCTTTTTGCTCTCGCTAGACCTGATTGGAAACGACGGCGTGGCGGACAAAGGAATACCTGGCGAAAGATCCTCAAGCGTCTAACAGCACAACTAGCCATCGTGAGAACATCGCGCTTACCCGGGTGGGGTCCGACGGACCGTGAAGATATGTGGCTGATAACACTCAGTGTGATGGAAAAATAAAGAAACCAGTGGCGAGAATCCTGCCGTGCTTGTGTTCCCGTTTATCAGTGACCCTCCCTCTTTTGTTTATTCCAAAAATACAAAAAGATCAAAAACGGCATGCGTAAACAGACAACCCCCTTTTTTTCTTTTTTTCTTCTCTCATCATGTACCCTCTTCATGGTATACTTGTTGTAAAGACTTGTGTAATAATAATAATAATAATAATAATAATAATAATAATAATAACAACAAAGTATGGTACACGTTTAGGACTTTACTCCTGAGGAAATTAATTATATACTGAAATTTATTCAAGCATCCGTCGCTTACTCAATATTTTCACATAAAAAAATCTGTTCACGCAGGCATTCATTCTCAAGTTTTCTTCGCTAAAATCAGCTCAATATTTCCGAAACGCACAATAAATAAACCGGAGTGCACCTGGTATTTTCATCGGAATACAAAAGTCAGACCACTCATCCTAATTCGCTGCTACTAACAAAACCAGAATGATTGCGGGGAAATAAATTCCTAGGAGTTCGGGACATTTCCGGTGGTCGAGCGAATATATTGCGAGAGCGAGTTTGGTCTTGTCAAATTAATGAAGGAGAACAACGTTGGTGGCTTTGCTCACCAGAGCATGAAATGATGCGATGTTTCGAATTGTTACTCATAAATATTTGATATGAGTATTGATCGGTAGGAAAGCAAATTGATAAAAAAATTCAAAAATAAACAATATATTCATTATTCAATTTTAATTTTACGTTTTTAATAGAAAACATTCAACATACTTGTTGATCCAATCTAAATTTACAGAAAACCCTGACAGACATAATGCTTGCACACCCGATGAAAAATCAATGATCAAAATCTTTTTAGCTAAATTTGTCAAGATTTGTCAAACAAGATCCATATAGTTGCATCAATCTTTTTAGATTTTCGTATGCGGGTTGCAAAGTGGCACAAAGCCATTCTTAAATAATGTATATGTATTTCTGACATTATTTAAGGAACAATCCAAATTTATCCAATTATTTAATGAATTCATTTAAACCGTTTCAGGTTATTTCCACCAGGTCTTACTGCAGGAATTGTTTTCATGGCTGTTACATCCTGTCTGTTTTATTTTGCTCATTGTTTAGAGATGATTCATAGTATTCTCACTTTTACGTTCGAGTCTACAATTTATGTTTGTTTTATTTTTGCAAAATAACAACATTTAATGGTGATTTGTAATAGTAAACCATTTTTAACAATAGTGTTACTGGAACCAATGTAAACGTGCACGCAAAAAGTAGTGAATTCATCACACACCTCGCTAAAGTTGATTTTATGTAGTTGGATAACTGGATCAAGTTTACCACTTTAATAAATCTTTTTAAATTTTCGAAAATTTCTGTTTTGGTAACATTCAAAGCAGTCTCATGGTACACGTAGCAAATCACTGTGGGCATCAATGGACAGATTCTCAGATATATCGAAATCAACAAACACAACAAGAATAACAAGAAAAACAAGAATATATATATATATATATATATATATACCACAAATGCAAAAATAGAATGAACAAATAGAAATTATAATCTCCGTATTCAAGAAAATGATTAAATTACAGTCTAGGATAGTATATACACTTTCGCTTCTTCCACATTGAAGATAGAATATAAATTCGTAATATATGATGACGGTCCTTAGATTCCATATAATTCTAAGCTAATAACTTAATCTGACACTGAATAATTTAATCAATTATACAAGATTAATGGAGAGATAAAAGCAATACCATAAGATATAAAGGTGAAAGTTAAACATATCGTTACTTTAATGTTTGCGTCTATGTGCTTCAAAGGAAAAGGAAAACTAATTCCAATTGCAACATGTATGGAGGAAATTTCGAACGGAAATATGTTTGGGTATATTTGTTTTTCCAAGTATGTGTGTAAGAACAAATCAATAAGGGATTTCAATAAACTGGGGCTAACACAGTATTATTCAACATAAATGATCGTAACATTTGTTGGAAGATCATTTCGTTTGATGACGTAACAATTTCTGGCGGTGAGCTGTGCACAAAAAGCACAAACGTGCTGCATAGTAGTTGCGGCGACAGTTTAATCGGGAATGTAGGATTTGAAGGGTTAGATTGGGATTGCGGGTCGGGATATGGGAACCGATTTTGAGGAGGTATCGGAGTGTGTAGGACCTCATATGGATTATTCGGTACGTCTGTATTGGGTTAGCTCGGATGCGCATGCGCTTGAGTGTGTACAATCCATGTCAATCGCTGCTCAACGGGTAGATTATGCAATGAAGTGACCATTTTAGTTACCTTGAGATACATCCTTTTGAGGAGCGATATGTCTTTTTCCATCCATGGTGTCCAAGTTTCTACTGTATAGTTCACAACTGGATGTATGTATGTATTGAGTATCCTAGACAATGAGTGAGGTGGGAAAAGTCCGAAAATTCGTCTGAGTAAACCAAGTACGCTGCATGCATGCGTATATACGGCCTTGCAATGCAGTCTATTTTTCAAATTTCCGCACACCCGACACCAAGAACTTTCTGCGATATAATTCACTTAACCGTGTGACTGCCAAGTTTGTATTAAAAAGTGAAGGGTTTTCTAGCTTGCAACATTTTGCACTTGCGGAATTTGAAGGTCAGCTCGCTTTGAAGTGACCATTTGTGAACCTTATTTGAGTCTGCTTGTAAAACTAGACCATCCTCAACGGAGTTGAACTTCGTCCATTTTTTCACATCATTGGCGGAAAGAACAAGTATACGGCGTACCAAGTTCGATAGATCAATTAAAAATAATAAGAACAGTATTGGACCATGTGGGACTCCGCTCGTAGCCTCAATAGTTCGCGAATTTTCATCAATCTATTATGCCTTTCGAGTTGCGTTCATACAGGTAACTTGCGAACCATGCTAGTAGATTTCCAGTGACGCCAACATCCTTCAGCTTCCAGAGTAGTAAGGAGTGATAAACTTAATCGAAAGCTTTAGATATATCTCAGTAACAGGCATGTACTGAAATCCATTCGTTTAATTCTTGCGTCAAAAACGTTTAAATTCGTAAGCAAGTTAGACAATCATTATCTTATTTTTCTAAATCCATGTTTGTCTGAGAAAGAATTTCATGGATCTCGAGGTGCCTTATAATGCTTTCACACACTAAGCGTTCCAATACCTTAAAAACCACTGAAAGAAGCGTCACTGGGTGGTAATTGGCCGGATCTGAACTACTGCCATCTTTGTGGATTGGTGTATTAACTCCGGTATTCCAGTCAGCTGGTACGATTCCCGTATTTAGTGCGTTTAAAAAATCACACAAAGGCTGCAAACTTCAGCACACATGACTTCAAAATAGCCGGCGTTATTTCTTCTTCCCCGGAGAATTAGTTAATGTTTCGCCTGCGTAAATGATTTCTCACAAACGTAGGATTCATATTGACATCACTTAGGCTTTCCACCTATATTGAACGTGGAGAAGATTTAGGAAGGGACGCATCCTTTGGACAAAATACTTGTGCATATAATGTCGCTAGGGCATCAGCTGTATTCCTGAGAATATCTGTTAATCCGTCTGCTGTCTGAATTGGAAAAACTTCATGTTTAACCTTGGTCACGTTGTTTACGATCGTGTAGAGTTAATTAGGATGTCTTTCCATCTGGTCTAGCAGCATCCAATAGTAATATTGCTTATCTTCACGAATTGAGGACAGCAGTTTCTTGTGTTCGGTATAGGCTGATTTCGAATAATGTATCCCAGGATACATGATCGAGAGCCTCCAACTAAGTACCTTGGTGCTTCGCAAAGCCAAAGTAAACGACCATTCTGATGAGTTTGACGTAATATATTCCATCCTTGGCGCTGCACACGAATTGGAAGAAACGAGGCTGGTCACTTAGCAACAGAGAACTATCATCCTGCAGACTGAGTGCTGTTTTTCAGATGTGAGAATCAAATCAGGGATTGAAGATTCATCGAACCTTTCTGTAGAGTGAAAGAACTTACGTGGTTGTGAACGGGAGTGAGATCAATCATCTCGCGGAATATGTACTCAAATACTTTCTGCCGATGCAATCTTTGGTTTTAAAACTGTGGAAGTTTGAAATCACCCATTATTAGTAATTGGTTTCGAGTCAAATTTCAGGTGTTACGCATAATTTCCTTTGTGGGTGATCGGTAAATTTCACCAAAGATGTAGTTTTCCCCCGATTCCAGGCGCTAGCTACACCACATTGTATCTTCCAGCTCAAACCGTGTGTCAGAAACCGAAACCGCTATGGATTGAAGACGCTGGTTTTAATACACAGCAACTCTCACACTATTCGTGAGCGGTCTCGCCGAAGCAGGATCATATTGGACGTACAAGGTCGTAATCATCACATGAACATAAAAAATCAGTATCAGTTACGCGATAATGTCAGCAGAATTTGATTTCCTAAAAGGATTTAAATCAGCTAATTTTGTCCGTAATCACTGCGAATTGTTTAGAAACATGTACTGTGTGGTACAGTGTGTACTTATATAATATATATATTATATATATATATATATATATAATATCTATATATATATAATATATTCAAAAATTGCTTCAAATTAAAGGCTAGTTCATTTAACAAATTTAATAGTATGTGACATTTTGAGTACCTATTTCCTGAACGTATATTTACTATGATATGGTAATTGTAAAGCTATGTGCTTTTTGTGACCATAAATTCTTGAATCTTGAAGCGTG
>JACCGJ010015192.1:0-11254 GCA_013407085.1 Atriophallophorus winterbourni | reverse complement strand
ATTATGCCGCACAAGCCTAAACACACCATGGCTCCAAAAAGACATCTTACTCCGGATCGCATATATACCGGAGAGCTTCTAAGCTTCCTGTCATTGGGTCTTCGAAAGAAAATTATGTCAATTCGCCGCGACTCAGGACAACCGGAAATGATACACTTGCACAAAGGAGAATGCGAGTGATCTCATTCCCTCGCAATACAAAAATACAAACTACTGTTTCCCACCACGTGTATATAGTATTCCACATTCGAATTCCAGCATCAGCCGTGGCAATGGTTGCAAGTTGGAACAACTACCACATCCAAACGGACTGCCGCAGGGTAGTTTATTACCGTACGTGGTGCTTTGCTGGAAATTCCCGACCTCCGATTGGTAAGCCCAAAAAAAAGGGGGTTTTTATCTATATTCAAATCAAAACTTGACGAATTATCATGAGAGCTAATCCGAATTTCCCCAAACTATTAATAAACTATCATTGTACCATGATTTTGAATTTTATTTTAGACTTATAACTATATACATTTGACATATAATTTATTACCATGTGCGTTATTGTAAAAGTTAATTGCTTTTTCAACCATAATATCTGAATCTTGAATCTGAAAACTGACCTTCTATCAAACCTAACGAAGAATCGCTAGGGTAATGTTGTCCCCAACTGAGAATTATTTTGTATTTGATCGTCAAAGGTGCCGTTCCACCACTACTTCATCAATTTTTGCTTCGCTTAGTGGTTCTAATGTGTTTGATAAATCATGATGCAGAACACTTGGAGTAAATGCACGAAAGACCATCCGCTGTACCTTGAAGTGTAACAGTCATTCCTTGTTCTGTCATGAGCCGAAAGCCCCTAGTTTCATTTAGGTTCTTTCATTCACAAACTTGTACAGTAATTTTGAATTAGATTCCATTCTTTCCATCATGCGTTGCTGGTACTGTGGTTCGTCCTGCAGAATGTAGGTGTTCAATCTGTTATGTATAAGGCCTGCTGCGCCGCAGGTAATATATTTTGCGATTTCAATTGATGAACCATTTTCTCCGTCAATTTGCGCTCTAGAACTTCCGACATCACAAGAAGTAAGGTGACTGGACCGAAGTTTACAGCATACGAATTTCTACCATCATTGTAGATATGTGAAATAACCCCAGACTTCCACTCTGTTGTTACCACTTCTCCGGTTATTGAATGTTTAACCAATTCAATCAATGGTGCACACAGCTGCTGGCCACATGATTTTAGTATGGTTGGTGTTATTTTTATCTGCTCCAGGTGATATGTTAAGATTCATTCTACACAATTGCTCTACTATAATCGCTGAACTGGTCTCAATGTCAGTTAATTGTTGCGACACAACTAATGTCGTTAAGTCTACGATCGATGTGGTTGTTAAGGGACTAAATACTTTGGCATAAATGTGAGCAAGAGCGTCAGCTGTTTCTTTTTCCTCAGTTAATCTACCGTAAATAACCACTGGATCGAGCATTGATTATCGATTATAGAAAATTTAGAAAGAAGAGAGTGTCATGATAAAGTTTGCTTGCGTTCTTAATGGGCGCTCACTTTGTCTCAGAATTTCTGCAAATTGTTGCCAGGGTGCATCAGTCCTGTATTTCCTCTGGTGTGAAACGCAAGCAAACCCGTGGCGATCCATTTTTTTCGTGCGACCAAGGAAGCGTAATAAAGCGAAAGTCGCTTACCGTTATACATCAACAATCCCAACACACGCACACACCCAAAAACAAACATATATAATAATATATATATATATTTTTATTTGATTGTTCACATTAGGTAATTGTCAAGCTCTCGCTAATTTGGAAGCTTGCATATCTCTGACGTAGTGTATTACCCCTAATTACGTGTTAGTTTAAGCTAACGGACGATACCGGAGGATGATAGATTAGACCGATAATGCTGTTGCCCGCGAGACACCTGTTTAAGGCTGCCACCGGAGTGAATCTTATAATTAAAGTTATGGATCGAGGATCGTCTGCACTGGAGAGTTTGCGAAAGTATTAAAGCAACACCATAAATTTTACGGGGGTGATTGTTTAAAGTAATAGATCATTTGTTTGGGTGTAGATATTCGCTTTCAGTAACAACGATGACGTCAGGTGACAGTCCTGTGACACAGAGATGATTCGTTCAGTCAATTGATCGGGGACAAAAGGTCTAACATTCGAATAGAGATATTGAAGTGAACTTCAGCTGTTACAATGAAGTCGTACAGTATTTATTGATGATCCAATCATTCACTGGAAACAAGACTTTCAAAATGATTTTAATTAGGAATATATGATTAGGCAAGCCCTACGAATTGCTTTTACAAACTGCCAGACGTAAAATGATTGGAGCTAATCAGTGTTATAATGCAAAACTGGACGACATTTCCTGAGGTGATGTAATCCGTATTTTGAACTAATGAATTGGGTTAATGAGCGTTTGTCACTCATAGTTTACGAAAAGTAACCAAATTCTTTCGCGGAACCGTTTACCGCAGAAGATTAAAGATGAGTAAATCCTAAATAGATTCCAAAAAATTCACACCTACTCAATGTAAAAATCGTCTTGAGTCCTTAGGATACACTAATTCAAGGTAATTCAAGTTCAAGGTTGTTAATGGTTAAAAAGCAACAAGCTTAACAACAACCACAGGATGGTGAAATTGAAATGTATGAGTATAAACAAGATAAGGAATTAGATTACGAAGTATGCAAGTGTTTGGGAAAAGAATGATTCAATACAAATTCGTCTAATTTCGTTTTAAATTCATGCAAGCTAGTGGAGTGAGCAACGGTTGAAGGTAAACTGTTCCAAGTAAAACAGACACGGACAGAGTAAATATACCTTCTACAGTTCAGGCGAGAATAGAGTATCACCAGCACATATTCATGGGTCCGATAATTTCTAGCATCCCTTCGCGTGAATAAATCATGTAAGGGATGGTTCGGGGTATGAAATGTTTTGTAAAGTAAGATAAGTTCTCCTCTGATTCGTCGATAGGGAAAGTCCAACAGATTCAGTTGAGCTAACCTTTCTTTAAAAAGCTTGTTTCGGATGCTGAGAATTGGTTTTGTTGAGTGGTGATAGATTTGCTGCATATGTTCAAAATCCTTCTCGAGCCACGGAGACCATGAGTACACACCGTTTTCCATGACTAGTCTCAATTATTTATTTATGATCCTTAGAAATATCTTGGGCGAAAATTTCCCAAAAACAACCGTTTGAGTAGTTTTAGGACACGTGTTGCTTTTTAAAAGGCAGAGCTCGTTTGAAGTGAGAAGATTTTAAATTGGAGGATATCCGAAATCCGAATCTTTTTCTCACTTACCATTTTCAAGGACATTGAACCTAGATGGATATGAACTCTATAGATTCCCCACATTCATGAGTCTACATTTGTGAAGTTAAACCGACAGTTTCGTTGTAAACCGACCAGCTGTGAAGCCCGTTCAAGTCATTTGTGATCGCTACGTAATCTACGGGCAAGATGGAACGGCATATCTTTTATGTCGTCCGCAAATAATGAAATGTTACATCGATCAATTGCCGGACTTCATTGACATGAAACCAGAAGGAAGATCGGACAAAGGCGCTTAACCTTGGGAAATAAGCTAGTTGATACGATTGGTTTAGATAATGCACCTTCAACACGTACCTGGGTAGTGCGATTTGTTAGGTAGTCATTTAGCCAATTCAAGCTTCTGCCGTAGTAAAGAATATTCAACACGATCAAAAATATTTTTAGATATCTAAGTAGCCGGCGTGTATTACTTGCCTTTTATTTACCGCTTGTGTCCAATCATCCAGCGTTATCAACAAATCAGATAAACTGGAATAATTTCGTCTAAATCCATGCTGTTTCCTCGAAAGCAACTGATCATTTTCGAAATGTTTCATTAGATCGTCAACAATGAGGCGCTCAAGTAATTTGGAAATCACAGGTAACAGAGTAACGGGTCGGTAATTAGAAACATCGGAGCGATTTGACACCTTTGTAAATAGCAGAAATTATTCCACGTTTCCCATCTGTAGGAATCACTGCATTTGCCAGTGTTTGTTTGAACAGGTAGGTGAGTGGTTTGTATAGCAAATTCACACATTGCTCCAATTGTATTTTTAATCTGCCGGTAATAATCAATTGAGTTGTGGTTTGAAGGAATACAAATATATGAATTAAAAATATGCACATTATGGAATGCGCGTATGCAAATTTTATACATAGACATTGATCGACAGATTTAACAACTGTTACCACGAGCTAACCAAGTTAAATCAGTACAGATTTTCGTAGGATTGTAGTACCGCCACCAAATCAATTCAATTAACCTTTAGTGGTCTAAATGCATATAAATGACAGGAAAACCACAAGAATAATGTGAGAAGTACGCATACTATGGCAGCAAATCGGGGATTGGTTGCTTATGATTGCTTTCAAGGAGCAATTAAGAATCCAATGAACAAAAATTGTTCAAGCGCATGCGGATCCTGATCTTACTGTCCCTACCTGATGAGTGCAAACAGCACGAAACCGATCGTGGGGTGTGTGTGATGGAAATGCATGCAAATGAATGTTCTGGAAATTGTTATCGTTTACGTAGTGAGGGAACATATGTAAATCAACGGGGTCAAGATAGAAAGGCTAAAGGCCAAAAGGCAACAAGATTTTTCTTAAATATGTATCGATTTGAGTATTTCACATAATTTGGTAGATTGTTCCAGGGAAAAACAAACTCCACGATTAAAAATATGTCGTTCTACAGTTGAGTCGCGATTGAGGGACAGTTAGAGTCAATGTATGAGCTCTTGTCTTTCGCGAGCCCTGTAGATTAAATAAGCGTTGTAGATGGTGATTTGCAGTATTCAAAATATTGTAAACCAAAATCAAATCCCCTCGCAGACGACGACGTGGATAATCGAATTCAAGGTTTTGATTCCGTCATTGTATGGTTTCCAGCTGAGTCCGGTGACAAGTATGGTAGCTAGATAGTATATTCTTTGCGCAGTCGCAAACAAAATTTTAAGCCATGGCAACAAGGCTTGAACTGCATATTCCATCGCGGTTCTTCCGAACGTCATTATTATACGACTTTTATAAAGAACCCACAAATTTAAATTAGAATTGAAAATTTCTGTGATGTTTTTTGACATACAGAATTGCAGTGTCTCAAAAGCACTATACTGTTGAAGGTGAAAATTTCGAGATCCCCATATCTTGCCCGAGAAATCCATGTTAATAAATCGAAAGGACAACTTTGAAATTTGACTGAAATATGGCAATTATAGTGATTTCGATCAAGTGTTTTGGTCCCGAAACTCGAAAGAATAATTGCAGACAAACTTTCATGTTAATACTTCTGAGATTTCCATAAGAATGATCGTAATCTGGTGATTTTATGTTACCTGAAAACATTCAACAATTCCAAATCCAATGGGAATGTACAACAGAAATACATAGCCCATAAATCACCCCTTTTAACAAAAAACCAGGCTGATAGCCAGCAACCTAATGGAAACTTTTTCCCAATGATCGATCTAACGGATTGAATGTTGCAAACCTATGAATTATTATTCGTTAATTTTCATCCGCACATCAACTTGAAGAAATTTAAAGTTAACCATTTCAAGAAGATGTTCGCATCGGCAGCAAATTCTCAATGTATAAACTTGATTAAATGTTTATCGGGGTCAGCGGTCACCTTCAACATATTGATTTCTAACCCAATGCCTGTTAAGCTACAACAAGTTCGTCACTCATGCGCATGCTGATCTGGATCGTATTGTCCCTACCTGATGGATGCAAACTGCAGGAAACAGGCCGTAGGGTGTTTGCGATGCTTGCAAATAAGCATCCAACTTCGTCAGTCAGTTTTGTTCTCGTCGAATTTACCGTCATTTTGTTTATGGCGAACGAACGAAAAATGAAATGCTTGTTCAAAAATTCTTCGAAATTCACTACCGTTATTGCTTGATTGAATTTCGAGATACATTTTGCGAATATCAGCATAAAATAATACACTAACTATTAACGTGATGAAGTGGTTCATGAATGTCCAGTGGCAAAATCACTTTGAATGAGATATATTGAGTCGATGGCGTTCTGTCTCATAATATTTTATGGATCGATCGTGTATTTTGTTATGGTGACTTGGACGTGTGGGTTCGAATAGTGCAAAAATAATTGTGTGCGAAATTATTTTGACATAACATACATTAATCTTAAAGTCTTTTGAAAGAATGCGGGGAAACTAGCAAAGAATAGTGTGAGTATGATACAAGAGGTTCCAAACTGAGAGATCCGTTCAAGCCTAACGCCAATTGAACAAAGACAAAAAAACGATGTCACAGACTATGAACTTCAATGAGCAGGGAATTGAATGAATGAGTTCTTATAATTTTCCGCAAATGGTAAATTTGAGATATCCGAAAAGTTCCTCGCTATTAAATAATGTGAATTTACTTTACTTTACATTTCCCGCACTTACACACCACTACTGGTTTCTGGCTGTTTGCCGTCATCAGGTGGAGACAGTAAGATTAGGATCAGTGAGCCTTGAAACAGTGGTCCTCCATAAGCGCCTTGACCAGAAATCACAGTGTGATTCTGTGTTTGAACCCTAAGTAAAAGTAGCATTCAACTATAACCTTGTTTACTACAATGTAATTGAGTTAGGAAGGCATAATTCTCGAACTCTAGGGAGTAATGCAAATTACTGATCAATAGTGGCATTCAGGTATACCTTGGTTTAATCTTATTAATATAAAGCTCATTGAATCTAAGCCTATTATCTCGATCCATAATGAAGGCAAACAGCAGGAAATCAGTTGTGGAGTGTATGTTTGGGCGTTTTAAGCACTCGAATATTCGTAATTTCAATAGATTTAATCGGTTGACTTTTAGATCTACTGTGTGGATCGGTCATCCTAATGATAGTTGTCTATCTGATTAAAAGTGGAATTGAAGATTTTGTTGGTCTCCATTGAAATCGACCGGGGATGTGCATCACAAGCGCATCGTTTCGGATGACTAAACAGTCCGATTCGGTTGCAACAATCTCTCTCGCAGCGTAGATAGCTATAGCCAGCACACGGCCGATCAATGTTAGCAGCATGTTGATGGCTTGATATACAATAAGTAGCCGATTGCAGTATCTGCCATTCCCAAGCTTGCAGATCACCCTTTCCGTACTTAAAATGTGAGTAATTTCTTCACAACTCGGAATAAAAATATGACGAGCTTTTGTTGGGTGAGGCGACCTCACACAAGACACGAGCGACCTTGGTAATGGCCTTATCCGAACAGTGCGGATGCGTGTTGTGATATGTTATAACCTTACGCGTCAATGCCCTTATCCGAACATGCGTTATCTTACCCTTTACGGACTACTTTGCCGCTTAGTTCACACACCCCTTTCTGTTCTCTATATAGGCACTGGCCCAGTCCAACTCTGAGACCTGCAAACCTGTGTCCTGAGTCTCGACTTGGTCATTTCATAACCATTCTGTGTTGTTCTGTTCTCTGTCTCAGTGGGATTGGTCTCTCGTATTATCTAGTTGATCACCTGGCCCAACTGTCTCTCGAATCCAGTACATATCAACTTGTCGACGGGGAGTTTCCCATCATTTCCTTTAAATCCGAAGTGTCTGTTTTACAAAAGCTGCTCGAACGTCTACCCCAAATAAAAGAAGCTGGTAATTCTTCTGCGAATGATCCTAAATCTCCATCTAACGAAACTCTCATGTCCACTATCATAGAATTTGACTTCGACCCGGATAATAATGTGAATTTCGAAACGTCGTTCCGGCTTTATGAAGATATATTCCAAATCGACCTCAAGAACCTGGGAGATGACTACAAAGTTCGACTGCTGTTGCGTAAATTGAGTGCAGCGGAATTAGAAAAATATTGTAATTTAATGCTTTCTGAGAACCCACGTGACCGTAAATTCGAAGAGACAGTAGAATCACTCAAGCAATGTTTTGGTGATCATTCATCTCTATTCAGTATTCGTTACCGCTGTCTTAATTTGGTCATGAGTTAAACAATGGATTTTGTGACGCATCTTGGAGAGTGTGAACACTTCATATTACGCTCATTGACTGACAGCGAATTTAAATGTCTAATTTTTATCAGCAGTCTGCGATCCTCGCGATTTACAGATATTGGGGCTCGCCTACTTAATCGTCTCGAGCAGGATCCAAAAAGGACGCTCCAAGCCATCGGAGAAGAACACCAACGTCTCATGAACATTCAAAACGACTCTGCCCTCATGCAGTCGAACGTTTGTGACAATCTTACAATCTAGTCTGTACATAAACTAAAGCAGAGCAACACTCAATACCCGTCTCCGCATCTAGCACTACAACCAAGGCTGCCAAACACAGCCCCAAAGTACAAGCCACCGTATTCATGCAGACATTGCGGAGAATGGCACTTTCACCAGGAATGCTCCTACAGAACCAATCGACGCAAGCAATGCAACAAAGATGGGTTCTGTCAGAAAACAGCCAACCGGAAGACACTACATAAACGAAAAAAGGTTCTTCCCAAGTCGTCCCACCAGAACATCAAAACTCTTTCCACAGTCACTCAGCCTTTGTGTTCACCAGTAAAAAGACTTTGTAATTGCTAACATAGCTGAGCAAACAACCGGTGGCCAATTATCTGATGCTGTCAGAGCACTCCCGTTCACTTTGACGGAAATTAAGTGGGAAACATGAGGAGACCCAATTCTCCGGAATACAAAGAATACACACAAACGAAATGGCCACAAAAAATTCGAGAGGGTCCATTGTTGGTCCTCTCGAGACGAGGTGGGTACCTTTCTATCATTAATGATTGCCTCATGTAAACTGACCGTGTAATGATCCCCTCTTATCTCCGTTTTTGAGTTCTCAGACAACTGCATCTGGGACACCCTGGAATCGGTCGAATGAAAGCAATCGCAAGATCTCACGTGTTCTGGCCTGACATCGACAAAGATATCGAAAATTTGGTTCGTTCTTGCTCTGGGTGCAAACAAGCTTTGAAATCTCCCACTCGTCAACAACCAATTCCATCGCTGCCCACAACCCAACCCTGGGATCGAGTCCACTTGGATTTCGCCGGTCCAATCTATAATATATCCTATATCATTGTGGTTGACGCTCATTCAAAATGGCCAGAAATCACTCCTATGAACCCGCCAACTGCAACCGCTACCATCAATGCACTAAAGCGAATCTTCAGTCAACATGACTTACCAAACACCATCGTTTCCGACAACGGTTCACAATTCTCCTCCGCCCCTTTTGAACAGTTCTGCAGAGCACACAATATTAATTACCTCCGTTCTCGGCTCAACCATCCCCAATCCAACGGTCAAGCAGAACGCTTTGTTGACACTTTCAAACGTACGCTCTTAAAAGCGCGAGGGGAGGGGACAGCTATGGAAGTGCTTCAACGATTTCTACTGGTCTACCGGTCAGCACCGCATCCAGGTTTACCTAACCAGCAGTCTCCAGCAGAAGTCCTCATGGGGCGTAAATTGCGTACAACTCTAACGGGTATGTTACCAATTCAAACCCAAGACCAAAATGAATATTCTGTGGGAAACTGTCCTCACACTAAATAATGGGACCTATATTTGAGTTCTTGACCATCCCTTGGATTTACGGACGAATCACTAATCTTCTAGGTTCAGTTCTCTATGAAGTGACCGTTCCAGATGGCGTATGGATACGCCATCGCACCCAATTACGTCCTGCACCTAGCAATCCTCAATGCAAATCTCCGGTTGATGCTAGCGTCCCACTGGATATATTACTGGACACATCTGGATTACCCGTTCAAACCACTGAAACATCAGTTAAACTCAGGCGAGGCGAGTGAATTCGCAAACCAGCAACCAGGTTGACGGTTGACCCTAAGAGGACAAAGTACAAAACTTTAACGAGGAGAGGTGTTGGGTGAGGCGACCTCAACCTAGACACGCGCGATCTTGGTAATGTCCTGATCCGAACAGTGCGGATGCGTGCTGTGACATGTTGTAACCTTACGCGTCAATGTCCTTATCCGAACATGCGTTGTCTTACCCTGCACGAACTACTTTGCCGCTTCGCATACCTATTTCTGTTCTCTATATAAACACTGGCCCAGTCCGGCTCTAGGACCTGCGAACCTGTGTCCTGAGTCTCGACTTGGTCAATTCATAACCATTCTGTGTTGTTCTGTTCCCTGTCTCAGTGGGATTGGTCTCTCGTATCATCTAGTAGATCACCAGGCACAACTCTCTCTCGAATCCAGTACACAGCAGCTTTTACCTCTCATGTGTAAGCGTCTTTGTGGCGCAAGTGCGATCTGACTAATGATCGGCCGCAATATATTTGTCGTTCATAAGCACTCAAAGCGCTTGGCCGGAAATCACATTATGCTTCTGTATTTGATTATCGTGGTTCATCATGAGAACACTATTCATCATCATCATCGGTTCCTATTATTGGGCCTAAATGGACGCCTGCGTGGGCGATGCTGTCGTAGTCCGGTGAACACACTCCTTAGACCAGCTTTAATAAGTAGTTAAGCATTCGTTGCATTGTCTATCTACGATATGTTTAATATACGACAGATGCCTTTTAAATACCAAGCATTCAGCTTCCGTTTGTTTTTGCGTGGATGGTCCATATTCCACCGCCATACAGTAAATCATTTAGTACGCAACGCTCTATACCATCATTTTAGTCACTACAGTCAACTTACGGTTACCCAGGCAAGAGTTCTATTGAGGCGAAATGACAGCAGCTCTGCCAATACGCTATCAAATTTCTGTGTCTATCGAAAGGTTATCCGCGATGGGTGAACCAGGATATGTGAAGTGACGTACTGGTTCGAGTTGACATTTTAAACAATGATGATAGGAGGAGATATAGTTCCGTATATGTCTGTTACTTAGGTATATCTAAACAGCGTGATGAATTTGTTGTCTCGCATCTCGTGTGGTTCACACTCCCCCAGCCAGCACGGAAGATGCAATCTGAGCAGTGGCTGTGATATAGCTATCATACAGCATTTTATAAGCTCAAGCGGCTTTCCTCGTCACTAAATGCCTAAACGCCCACGATACGGTGGATCTTGTTATTGAGGTCATCAAGAGTAGGTGGAGTAGCTCTGATTACAGTTGCTGGTGAACGCACTAAATTTCCACATACATACATTAAAAATCTGCTGTCTCTAGAATAGAGAGATAAGTGCTCTACCCATCTTTCTATCTGCTC
>JACCGJ010015191.1:0-42675 GCA_013407085.1 Atriophallophorus winterbourni | reverse complement strand
GTATCGTAATCACGGGTATTTTTTTACAAACCAATTTGAAAATATAAATGAAAACTGGATGATAATGAAAGAGATCAAACACAGCACCATTAGAGTAAGCACAACATAACGCCTTCCGAGAGGGTTCGCCTGAGGACATATACGCAAAAGTGAATAATTTTACTCAATTACGCCATCAAAATATTCTGTGAATATTACCTTTTTATACTACTCGTCAGTAGCCGAAAGTACATATTTACAAAGATAATAAAAAATTATTTTAGTAACAGCAAATGTATTTTTTATCAACACCTTGATATTTACCCAAACGAATCCTACTACTGAAATCAGATGTAACTACACCATTTTCTCTTATCAAGACACCAGAATATCGCATCGCTATGCAGATAATCTGGATGAAAAATCCAAGTCCGGTTTCCGAGCTACTCACTATCAGCTCATATGAATACAACTAGGTAATATCAACAAATTTGGTGTGTGTTTAGTCAGCGATTAGCACCGTGGATTAGTAGGCACCCAAATGCGCTCCGGCAAACAATCTTAGTCAGTGTTAAAATACACTATCACAAAGAGATACTTGGTCAAATGCTCAACGAGTATATGAACGACCAATGTATTGTGATGCTCACATCCCCCGCACTTACACACGACTACCGGTTTCTGGTTGTTTCGCATCAATGCGTTAAGTCAGTAAGATTAGTTTAACTGAGCTTAAAACAATAGATAACTAGTAAATAAAGTTATACTTAAATGCTGCTGCTGAATCAGGTTCTCACTTTCAAATAGAGAACCACAACGTGTTTCTCATTCTAGCGCTCGTTTCGCATTTGTGCAAAAATTCATAGTACTGCTCAAATCCCTTTCACTAACACACCGCAACCGGTTTCTGGCTGTTTGCCGTCATCAGGAGGAGACAGTAAGATCAAGTACAGTGATCCTTGAAACATTGGAAAAGGAGTGAAGAGAGTTGAACATGTATGCAACTGTTAAATAGGGTTATTACGAAGAAACATGACGTTAAATAGAGAAGTTTCGCAGAAACATTACGCTTAAATGGATAATCACAAAGTGATTCATAGTCAAGTGCTTCAGGTGCACACAAACGACCAATGTTTTGTGGTACTTATATTACCTTCAATTATACACCACTACTGATTCAGTAAGACTTTAACTAGTGGAAAGTAGTAAAAATCTAAACATGTATGCAAATGATGAATGAACATAACTCTTAATTACAAAATCACAAATTGATTCCTGGCTAAATGATTGAGGCGCATATGAACGGGGAATGTATTGTGTGATAATATTACCTTAACTTACACACTACTACCGATTTCTGGCTGTTAGGTGTCATCAGGTGAAGACAGTAAGATCAAGTACAGTGATCATTGAAACATTGGAAAACTAGTAAAGAGAGTTGAGCATGTATGCCGCTGTTAAATAGGGTTCTTACGAAGAAACATGACGTTACATAGAGAATCACAGATTTATTTCTGGCCAAGCGCTTCAGGCGCATATGAGAAATCAATTTATTCTTGTGCTCACATTCCCATCCCTTACACACCACTACCGCTTTATGGCGGTTTGCTTTTATCAGGTGGAGACAGTAATATCATGTTCGATGAGCTAGTAATCAGTGGAAAAGTAGTAAACAAAATTGAAATTGTATGCCACTGTTGAATAAGGTTCTTATGGATAACCATGAGGTTCAAAAACAAAATCAGAATAAAGCTAACCAAATTAATGTGTTGCTCACATCCCCCACATACACACTACTACCGGTTTCTTGTTTCTTACTTCTACAGAATAAGGATACTTGGTCAAGTGCTCTGGCGCATATGATTGCCAAATGCATTGTAGTGCTCACATTCCATCCGCTTACACTCCACTGTCGGTTTCTAGCTGATTGCCATAATCGAGGTGAGAAATTAACATCACTATGTCTTCAAACAGTGTAGAAGTATTAAACAAAGTTCATCTTGTATGCCACTGTTGAATTAGGGTCTTAAAGAGAACCAGGTCGTACAAGTACACGATCACAAAGTGATTCCTGGTTAAGCGCTTTAGGCTCATATCAACGATCAACGCGTTTTGGTACTAACATTTCATCCACCTGCACATCACTACCGCTTTTCGAAGTTTGTCGTCCTTGGATGATACAATAATATCAGGTTCATTGAAATTTGAAACAGTGTAGAACTATACAAAGTTGAACATGCATGCCACTGTTGCATAAGGTTCTTACAAAAAAACATGACGTTCAAATATTTGTCGTTGTCGTCCTTATCGGGCTGAATTTGAGGTTTAGCATACTAATGAATGTTTCGTGTGGTTAATTAGATATTCCAAGGACGAGCTTTTCTGTTTTGACTTGTGGCGATTCGAATAGATGATTATTCTCTTCCAGTTAAGTATCACATGCTTGATCAATTTAGGGACCAATGCAGTTTGAAATCAAATTGCTGATGATTCAGCTCCGATGGAATCAAGAGACCTTCTGCGGAGAACTAGTTTGCTTTTATAGTTGCAGGAATTTGATGGGGCTATGCGTTTGCAAAGACCATGTGAATAATGAGACCTAATTTGAGTTGAGTGGAATTTCATAAATATTCTTATTATTATTAGTTATTTAGGCTCCATTTTTGCACGTTCCGTATTTTACTTAGTCACCAAATCCTTACAGAATCAAATCAAATATTTTATCTTAGTCACAAATAAAAATGTCTGTCTCACTTGTCATTAAATTATCTCTGATCAAAATGACAGATGGCCAAAACGACTCGTTTTTGACTATGGATAAGCCTAAGTAAACTGTTTTATCACTACAGGTTTCTGTCAAATTGCCCAAAGTAATTTTTTTGCGAAAATTACTTGAGTTAATTCATGTCTAAAAACTGAAAATATCAAATGATTTAAAAGAACAGGCTGTGAAATGTAGCGGGGAGCAATGTGTGTTTCAGCAAAATATTTAACAGAATTCACCACACCGCTTTCTTTGGAAATACTTTCAAGCAAATGTTAGTATATTGTACATTCAGGTAAAAACTTGTCCTACAGTGATATGCAAAGGAATATAATATAAAGCAATATAATTTAAACTTTAATATTCATTATAAATCAGATCCAATTTCTCAACACATATTTGGAGTTGGCGAAATAACAACGTTGAAACGATAATTCTACCATAGAACGTGCTAACGTTTTCTTCGACTTTGCGGTAAATAAATCAGATTTAGTAAGCGCGTCTAGGTTCACGTTGGGCGGTGTATGTATATAATTGAAAAAGCGGCAGACAAATGGTTATTTGTAATAATCGCATAACTCATTTGAGCTGTAATTATATAAGTGATATTGCGAATTGAGTTTTTGATGAGTTTGCCTCTGGTTTCAGTCGTTTCTAGTATACAAATTATTTTCATTTATCCAAGCTCCTATTGTCCATACTCTTTATTTTTGCTTAGTACAGAATTTATTCATGGTAGGGTTGCTAATTCTGCCGAGAACCTAACTAAAGAAATCATAGTTAAATGATATCGGCCTTTTTTCCACTTTTAGTGTTACACACGTTTCAAATACTAGCTTCGTTTCACATTAACATGAAATCTAAATGAACATTATGCCTGCAGACTAGTATTTGATTCTAGATGGATGTGACATCCTGAATTACAAAGCCTGTTGTTCTAAACCACTCTATAACAATTTAAAGTCAATTTTTGAACATTCATCCAAAATGTTTCTATAAATTAAACATAAAACAGATTTATCTAGGCTCATATCCAAAAACTTTTGAACTTGTGTTTCAAATAGACGAATACTTATCGTTCTATAGTTAAATCCATTCAATTTAAAAGGCCTTGAATTTCGCATTCCTTCATTTTCATTCAAAAATGAAAAACCTAAATTCAAGCCTGTTCGTTTACAAAGACTTGTATCAGGTATGTTTCCTTAAGTTTATGTTTCCGGAGCAAAATTGTTTCGATTAAAGAACCGTCGTCACGAAAATCTCATCTGGGTTTACACGGCAGATGCAAGCATAAAACAAACTATCACCCATTATCTGTCCAAGCATGTTCTAAGGCTTATCGTATAGCGCATAGGTCTATCCCGAATACGGATGCAATGAAATCGGATATTCAATTAGCGTTTTCATTCAAGGGAATTATTGCAAACAATATGTTCAATAATAATTTGGCAAACGTGCCTAGGATGACTCTTCATGCTATTGTTTCGCAAACTATTGTATGTCCCATGATTTTGGAAATCCACATTCAGTGCTGCTGTTAGTTGATTTGTGGTGATTGTTGAAAGTCCAGCACACAAGAGGCGGAAGAAGTTATGCATATTTAATTGTGAAGGATATCGCAAGTAGGTATGTAAAACCGAGATATAATTAATCGCCAAACGAAGTGTTTCGATCTTGCTCAATTTGTGCAATGGTTGATTATCTGGAACCATTTTCTCACCGTTCTGTTGCTGGTCACCTTCTGTGCACATGATGAATCCGATTGGGATATGGTTGCGTAAAATATCCAAAGCCGAATTCAATCCATGCATTCGAGCTCGTTCCCGTAGATTTGCCCTTGACCTTCGAATGCTCAAACGAATATTCATGTCGTACGTGTACAATGTGGTCTGTCCCGTTTTCTGACGGTCCGTAGTTGGTTGATAGAGTTGCGCCGAAGTGCGTCGTATTATGCGACCATTATTTGTTATTCTTCGCTTTGAACTTGTGTATTCAACCTCTTGGGAAATGTTTAAACGATTAACTTCATGGCAAATTTCTTTCTTCATATTATAATCTGGTCAAATTTGATAAAGTTTCAAAATGAACTAATTTTCATTGGCGGTCGTTTATATAGCAAAAATATCAAAATTTTCGATTGCAAATTAAGGTTAATTCAAAACTTAAAATGAATTTCAATGAACGGATAATTTCTGTTTCAAAGAGCAATACTTTGAATGGAATAGCTGTGAGCTAAATGTATAATGATGATAATCAGAGAATAGCAAATAATTTCAGGACTAAAGAAATGGGACGTGATGAGCTGACGGATATACCCGTTTCTATGGTCAACAAATTTATGATCCCGATCATGCTTAACGCGGGGTTGAAATGAATTTAATCGGATAAAGATCATCAGGTGAATAAACATTAATTTTTGTTCCTGTCTGAATACATATATTAGCCTTTCACATTTTTTAATGATAAACATATTCTACATCATTTGACCATTGATCGAAACTTGATAATGAGGCTAAAATATCTAATTCCGTGTCTCCATTTATCCTTTTTATTATCCGATTAAAACTGAAAATATTTTACAAGAATATGACGTTATACACTCAATTAAATGTATCTAAAAAGTGGGGAAAATTGATTTTAAAAAAGCTTTTTTATCATAGGTATCTTAGGGTTGAGTATGCATTAAAATTCGCAAGTTCAAGAGAAGTGTTAAAACTAATAAGGTTTAATTGCACAAAATTACGGTTCACTATTTTTTATTTTAGAATAATTAATGGATTAAACGATATGCAGTCAATTACTCATCTTTTCTGACAGTTCGAAGAGTAATCAATACTAGCCGTGCAAAAATATCACATATAACAATGGAAATTGAATATATATATATTGAACCATTTCATTCAACATTCTTCAAATCACCCCTTAATGAGAAATATCTTACATTATATCAGTCTGTGCTTTGATTCCAACAATCCCAAAAATAATTGCATCGGTAATTTATGTCGGCTTGGTAAATTTATATACTTCAAAGGCCAATCAGACTTCGACTTACGGAAGAAATATGACTTATGAGTTAAATGTGTCCAAGTTATCCAGAGCGAATTGGTAACGAGTTAACGAGGTTATACTTGTAATGCACTGTTGAATAGGATTCTTACAAAGAACCATGACGTTTAAACAGAGTATCACAAAGTAATTCGTGGTCAATCGCTGGAACCCCTCATGTCAGCAGCAGATAAATGTAACCAAAATTTTCGTTGTAGACCAAACAAATTATTCTTATTCATCGAGGATTAGTCAAATATCACTCTTTTTTGAATGCTTAGTGGTAAAAATGTAATCAAACTTTTACAAGAGCTATAAAAAAGTTCGTTACTGAAGGTATCATGTTTCGATTAAAACTGCTGGTTATTTTAACATCAATGTCAACAGGTTATCTCCCTCGTACGTGCGATATTCAGTACATTATTCGAGCTTAACCGGGGTTTAGACCTTAAACCAAATCTGAATTAACGGATTATTGCTTGAATAATCTTTTTTTGTGCGTCGTTGGCTTACAGATTTCGGGCTATTCACATAATTGAAGAAGTAGAGGAGAAAACAGCTTTATTCGATTTAAAGAAAAATCAGTGAAGAAAATTAATTAGAGCATATGATTTTTTCAAAATTCATTCAAGGAATAAGAGAGAACCCTCATAGATAAATGGGCAAATTAAAACTTACAGATACATTATACTTCGAAAGAGGTTCGTTTTCGTCTACCAGCGACATATAGCCTTGGGTTGTAAGTTTACGAACCTTCAGCACGATGCTTTAAAAATCGTGTTTTTCATTTTTCAGTGGAATTTTCTTCACCCGGTGTAGCAAAATCCTCATCGTTCAGTAAAAATAAGTACACCGCAGTTGAAACGTTGAAGGTGCGAAATATATTTCGTTTAAATATTTTAAAATTCGCTTTTGCGCAATCGTTTAATTCTTGTATATTTTTCTCTAAAATAATTTATTTTTCTAAAACTTCGTGCAATGGTTTCCATACGTAATATGTTCAATAAAGTTGAAATTTAGAATAAAGTTATATCCTAGTTTCTATCTTCATTGAATTTAAACACTATTATTTATTACAAGAGCGAATTCGTGTTATATTTGTTTCATGGTTCAACAAAATTTATCTAATGAAATTAAAAATTCTAGATGTAATAATGCTCTACAATTGATGAAAAATCCATTTTTGTATATATTTTCATTACACACACCTTTCATGAGTGGTTTTATGTTGTTTGTACTCAGCACATTGCGACAGTAAGATTGTGATCCGCATTTATTTGAAAAAATGAGGAAATGAAAAAACGAATTTCAAACTTGTAATCCATTGTTGGATGAAACTCGCACAAAAAGCGTATAAGCATTTGATAAAAAATAGCCCATGAGCATGAACAAATGTTCCGGTATCGGCAAGTCAAATTTGGTTTTTAATTATAATTTTGAAAGGACTATGATAAATTGGTAATCCATTACAATGAATGTCTTTTAAACATACCTGTTTTTCCACGCACAATGACAAATTTCAGCCTCAAATATGATTAAGTAGAGGTGATTGGAAGTGCTCTAGATATAAAGCGCTTTTAAAATTGTCTCTCGATAGCATCATACTTACAATAGTTAAATATTTTTTTAAAATATCACCAACATGTCTGGGGCCATCTGCTTGATGCAATATCACCTGGCAGTAAGCTCCAGAATGATTGACAGTTTCAAAATATGAGTTTTTCTTCCTTTACATAATTTTTATCTATACACTGTCAGAAAATGAAATTAAAATTTCGTTCCCCTGTAATGCTTTGCTTTTCTCATCAATAGTTCCCGAAGAAGTGCGTAATAAGTCAAATACATTGTAATAAATATGCTATTAGCAACGAAATTTTTTTGCAATGTTGTGATTGGGTTGTACTACTCCGTCATTCAGGCTTATTATTTTGCTGTGGCTGTAGTACATAAAATTACAAAGATTTAAGTTCGTTTGGAGACATTCCCTTTGGATCAAAAGTTAAATTAACCAATATGCCATAGTAATACGTGCGTGGATTTCAAGCGTAAGTTCCAAATTGCTGCTAAGCAATCTTTAGAAAAAAGTACCTAGAACAAATCCGACCATAAATTCAGAGGAAAAAGGGTTCTCATTGTCGATTAAATAGCATATACAGTTTGCTTGTTAATGGATATTTCGTGTAAAATAGGGGAAATCGAAAGCGCAGATCTACAAATGCTAAAATGCTCGATTGCAAAAAATTACATTTTCCTAAGCTTTTCCGCATTCTTTGTTCAGTTATAATTGAAACATTCTTTGAAAATGCTCCGATGAATACAATCCCATCAAACTCATACCACATTACCGGTTTCCTGCAGTTTGCACTCATCAAAGTGATTCAAAGTGATTCAAAGTTGTAATGGTCTAAAAAGCATTTAGCTTAACAACAACCATAGGATGGAGTTATGAGGTATATACAATAAAAAGAAGAACAGGAAAACTCATGTAGTGTAAATCGTATCAAAGTTTGGGTTTTCTCTCAAGTGTTTGTCCAAATTAGCTTTGAAAATATCCAGGTTGGCTGAGTGTGTAACAGTGGAGGGGAGGGTGTTCCATGTGAAACTTACACGTACAGCATACGAATATCTTCGACAGTTCAGGCTTGAAGTGGGAATAAGCACTGAAAGTTCATGTTTCCGACTGGCACGGGGTGGCGAGCGTGTGAAAAGTTTGGACAAGGGATGGTTAGGGACGTGCATAATATTGTACATCAGTATGAGGTCACCTCTTAGTCGACGACAGCGAAAGTCGAAAAGATTGAGACTCCTCAAACGTTCTTCATATGGTTTAGCAGCTAGTCCGGGTACAAGCTTTGTGTCATCAGCTAGGGACAGTAGTATAAGGATCCGCATGCGCTTGAAACAGTGGAAGAATGGTAAACAAGTTGCGTATCTATGCCACTGTTGTCGCATGTGATAAATCAGGTTGTTGTGTGTGATTGAAACGCATGCAAATAGCATTCTTGTTCATGGGTTCAAACCCCGTCTACATAAGTCTGGGTTTCATGAAATTGAACAGGTTGGTCGTACAAACTTATACAACATTGGCATACAAGCGAAAATTGTTAAACATTCTTACTCTGTTTCGAGCTCGTGCATATCGTGATCATACTGTTCTTACATGATGAGTGCAAACAATACCAAACCCATTGTGGGTTGTTTTTGCAATTGAAATTCATGTAAGTGATCTTATTTGTTCATGCTGATTGGTTCAAACACTGTCTGCATGAGTGTCACCGCATGCGATTAAACAGGTTTGTCGTACCAACCACAACCAACAGTGACAAGCAAGCGAATCTTGTTTACCATTCCTTCAATGTTTATGCGCATACAGATCTTGAAACCTACTGACCCAGCCAGTTGAGTGTGATGAAAATGCATACACATGTGCTCTTATGTTCATGGTCATTGTGTTCATGTATGTTGGCTCATGTAATTGAATAGGTCGGTCGTACAAACCTTATCTACTGGTGGCATACAAGCGAGGCTTGTTAACTTTTTTTCGCGGTTTAAAACGCATGCAGATCGTGATCTTTCTGTCTCTATCTGATGATTGCAAACAGCACAAACCGGGTCGTGAGATGTTTGTATGATGGAAATGCATGCAAATATAATTTTGTTCTTGGTCATGGGTTCAAAACCTGTCTACGTATATGTGGGCTCATGTGAATTAACATCTTGGTCGTACCAACTTTAACCATCATTGGAATACAAGCGCAAACTGAAATATTCTTTATTATGTACAACACAAGGACAGAGATCAATTAAGCTGATTACATGTCAACGCATTGTACAACTTTTGTTGCATTTTGACAATTCGAGCGATTATAATTGTATTGATGACTAGCGATTGGGTGAAAGATCGCTAACATTATTAGGTAATTTCACCATTTTCAACTTTTGTTGTGGTTTTATAATTTAAGTAATATGTGGTCTTTAGCAATGCCTTTTCATTCGAAACACACAACGAACCTGAGCTTTATTTTAAGTAAAATGCCGTCAGCGTTGTTCGAACATTATCATCATTATGCTGTTTAACAATTTCCATCGCGAAAATGATAATATTATGGGGCTACTAATTATTAATCCATAAAAATCGATCCATTTAATCGAGATGGAAGTTTACCCAGACTATTCAAGATTCAAGATTCAAGAATTTATGGTCACAAAAAGCACATAGGTTCACAATTACCATAACATAGTAAATATACGTTCAGGAAATAGGTATAAAATAAACATGTAATGTCAAGTATAGTCAAGTTGTACAGTTACCATGAGTCAGTACGCAGGTGTCGTCAAATCGTTATGCAACAAATAAGTATCCAAATTTCGAATAAACGTTTCAATGCTGGGAGAGATGACAAGAGTTTCGGGGAGGGAATTCCAAAGGAAACGGACACGTACACAATAAAAATATCGGCGACAGCTGATACGTGAGTGGGGAATTTGCAGTGTCGCTGAGTGGCTGCGTGTATGACGTGACTCGCGGTATTCGAATAAATGTTTTAAGGGATGATGTGGGGTATTTAATATTTTATATGTTAGTATCACATCGCTTCGAAGGCTTCTTTGAAGGGGAGTGGGGAGCCTCAGTTTTTGCAATCGTTCCTCGTACGATAGTTTCCGAAAACCTCTTACGAGTTTGGTTGCGCGATGGTATATTTTGTCAAGCAATATTATATCCTTTTTAACCACGGAGTGCAAGCTTGTGATGCATGTTCCATGGTTGGAATTATATAGGCGTTCATGATGGTGGGCAACGTTCCAGGCGAGAAGGTTCTGAAAATCCGTCGCAGCATACTTAGAAGCTTGGAAGCACGCTTGTAGATAACCTCACAATGCAGGCTGTTCTTCAAGCTGCCGCATACCCAGACTCCAAGATCCCTTTCCGATTCGGTCCAGCTCAAAATCATCTGCCCAAAGTGATATTGGTACTGGAATGGCTTACCAATTTGCAACACCTTGCATTTTTGGATATTGAATGGCAAATTATTCCGTACCGACCGTTCGTGTAGAGCATGTAGATCACGTTGCAGCTGTACACAGTCCGCAATTGTTTTTATCCGGGTCCAAAGTTTAATGTCATCAGCAAAAAGAATCACCTTGCATGCGAGCGTCTCTGGTAGGTCGTTGATGTAAGCCAAGAAAAGTACTGGCCCGAGGACTGAACCTTGCGGTACGCCACTAGAGGCATCAATAGCCTGTGATAGTACCCCGTTGATTCGAACGATCGCCTTACGACCACTGAGGTAACTTTCAAGCCATATGAGTAGCTGTCCGCTGATACCCATCTGCTTCAGCTTTTGTAATAGTCGAAAGTGATCAACTCGATCGAAAGCTTTAGACATGTCCAGATAACAAGCGTGGATGCTAGCTCCTTCGTCAACCGCTTGGGTCCAGTCATTTAAAACCGTCAACAGGTTTGTCAAGCATGAGCGAGATTTACGAAAACCATGCTGCGCTACAGATAGCATATTTTGTGATTCCAGGTGATGAACTATATTTTCTGTCACTATCCGCTCTAGAACTTTGGATATCACAGGAAGTAGGGTGACAGGACGGTAGTTTGCCGGATCTGAACGTCTATCGCCTTTGTAGATAGGTGAAATTACCCCTGTCTTCCACTCTGTTGGCACCACTCCTTCAATTAGAGAATGTTTAAACAATTCACACAAAGGTTCACACAGCTGCTGGTCACAGGATTTTAGTATAGTCGGAGTGATCCCATCCGCTCCAGGGGATTTCCTAGGGTTCATTCGACACAAATGTCGTTGTATAATCACTGGATTTATCTCGATCTCAGTCAGCTGTTGCGTCACTGTTGATGGCGGTAATTCTTCAGTCGATCGAATCGCTAACGGACTAAATACTTTAGCATAAAATTGAGCGAGAGCATCAGCTGTTCCCTTTGCTGAGACTGTTAGGCCATCGTCAGTAAGAACAGGAAACACCCCTGGTTTCACGCTCGATCGAGCATTGACAATCCGATAAAGCAATTTAGGATTTCCTTCCATTTTCCAAGATAGAAAGCGATGGTAATTTTGCTTGTCTTCTTTGATGAGAGTGTTTACTTTGTTGCGAATTCCGCAAAATTGTTGCCACGACGCATCAGTCTTGGTATTTCTGTGTTGAAACCAAGCAGAGTTCCTTTGCCCGATCCATTTTTTCGTGCGACTACGAAGCTTAAAGCGAAAGTCGCTTAACCTTCGTTCATTAACAAATCGCGAATTTTGATATATGTTTGACTGAAGTCTTTCTGTGATTGCGGTGCAATGTGTTTCCGTGTTGTGTTAATCAAGCACTCGCCAATCTACAAACCCAAGCGCGTCACGTAAACTCACGTAGTCGATCCTTCTGAATAGTTTTGCGGACTCACATACTCGTCTAGCGCTGCATACATATTTAAAACCTATCACAAGTTGATCACTTCGATCGGGAGGGGCAATGTAGTCAACGCCTTCAACTGCTGTTGTCTCGGAAGTGAGGAATAAATCCAAAACGGACGGTAACTCTGATCCTCTTTTGTGAGTAAAGTCGGATACATGGTTATGCAGTGGAATCATGTCGATCAGCTCACGGAATTTATGATCAGTTGTGTGTAGAGGATGATCTGATCTGTTAAAAAGATGAGGAAGTTTGAAGTCCCCCATTACCAGTAATTGGGAGCTTCGCATCTCTCCGGAATATTTTAGAGCCTCTAATACCCTGTCGTTTTGAGCATCCGTCGGAAATGGAGGGCGATATATTATACCAATGATGCAGTCATCCTGTGACTCCTATGTAAGGCTACACCAGAGGGTATCTTCTGATTCGAGGTTGGGATCGTCAATGTTCATGCACTGAAGACGTTCGTTGCTAATTCCAGATAACATCGTGCCTTGATATAATTATGGCATCAAGGATGACTTCGTGTCCTATATTGAAATGGTCTACAGTGAATATTGAAACATGTGATGCTGTTCCTAAAGATCTCGTGATTTTTATACTGCCTGAGCGGATTGCTAAACTGATTCAAATTTAATTCAAATCTCAATTTAATCGCTACTACCTGTGCTTATCTCACTACTTATCGCGCCACTTTTGTTCATTGAGCGACTTGCTTCTGCTTGAAGTTGCACAAATGTGAACGCCTTATCCACGTCGACCATCAAGCAATATATTGCTGATGGTGAATTCCTGATCCCGGACATCCTATGATTTCCATCCTGACGAATGTGAATTCATGCGATAAAATATTACAAATAATATATAAATGATTCAATGGAGAATAGTGAATCCGTCTCTCTTTATAATTATTCCTTAGTTTAAAAACCTGGGAACAAATCGTTAACATAGATACCCTTATAAACATCGTAATCATTTGATAAAGCTGGTACGACTTACCTGTTAAATCACATGTACCCAAACAAACCCATTTTGGGTTTACACCCATATTATTCTCAAAAACTGCTCATTTGCATGTTTTCCCATTACGTAACCAACGACCGGTTGTATGTAGTTTGCACTTATCTGGTAGGGACAGTACGATCAATATCCGCATGCGATTGAAACACTGGAGGATTGATAAACATGTTCTGGTTTTATGCCACCGTCAGATACTTGCTTGTACCAAATACCTGTTCAATCATATGTGTCCAAAAATATGTATAACGGCGTTACACCCTTTTTCTATGAAACAAAATGCTGATTTGCATGTTTTCCCATTAAGCGACCAACGACCGGTTGTATGTAGTTTGCACTCATCAGTTAGGGACGGTAGGATCAGGATCCACATGCGCTTGAAACATTGAAGGAATGAAAAATATGATACGCATGTATGCCATTGTTGGATTAAGCTGGTGCAACCAACCTGTTTAATCACGTGTCCAAAATCATGATGTTACTTCCATAACTATTTACAAAATGCTCATTTGCATGGATTTCGTCACACACACACCGCATAGTTAGAGGTTTAACCCTATTATACATGTGTTTGGACACATGCGATTGAACAGCTTGGTCGTACGAGATTTATCCAACAGAGGCATGCAAGCGCAAATAGTTTACCATTCCTGCACTCTACCAAGAGTATATATACCTGATGCGTGCAAACAGCATGAAAATTGTCATGTGGTGTTGGTGATGGAAATGCATGCAAATGAGCATTTTGTGAAGAGTATATGTTGTTTCCAACGAATGTCAATATCCTTCAGAAGTTTCATTTTCTAAAATCTTCATGTAATTAATCATTTTAGGCGCTTAATAATGCTTGATATTCGATGATTTTTTTTCGCGATGAGTATATCGATATTTTTCTAGGGTCATCATCATTCCAACAAGCTAATTTTTAAACCAGTTTCAAACCGCACGAAACCGGTCGTGGGTGGGTGTAATGGAGATGCATGTAAATGTACTTGAGAGACAACCCAAACTTTGATACGATTTACACTACATGAGTTTTCCTGTTCTTCTTTTTTATTGTATATACCTCATAACTCCCTCCTATGGTTATTGTTAAGCTAAATGCTTTTTAGACCATTACAACTTTGAATCACTTTGAATCACTTGAATCACTTTCAATCTAGTTTGTAATTTTAATATTGAAAAGCGGAATTCATAGAAATTATTAAGAATAAATTATCCAAAAAACATTTTTATTATAATTATTTGGTCAGCTGAAGCGTTGCTGATCCAGCTTGAACGCAATAACTTCGCGATTGTATGTTTTCGAACGACCTTCGTTAAAACCTCACATGAGACAGTGGAATAATAGCCCGAGTTTCTTGTTCATTCGATTGACAAAAACAATGCTGAATACCAGATTACTAATCCATATTTGAAATTTTCACTTCGATTATACAACTATTTCAAATAAGCCGTTGTTGTTGTCCTACTACGACGATGCTGACATTACAAACGCCCTGATCATCAACCAATCGGATGATTTAAAAGTTCGATTCAGGAGGACCATCTAGGACCACCGCGGCTCACATAGATAGGCAGTGTTTTGATCAAGCGTGTCTTCCTGCAACGCTCACCGCTTATCTCAACTGGTAGATAACGCTTTAGTAAATAGCCTCCCGAAAGTGAGTGCTTTAAAGAAGATTCGCAACACCCCGGTATGATCAAGAACATGAGTAGTCAGATCACTTTTGACAACCAATTTGAACGGCAAGTGGGGTCTACACAAATCGGTGAATTCCTGATTTAAACTTACCCAAAGAGGTGATTCATAAGTCATACAGTTTTCAGTGAGATAATTATGGTACCGCTTTGACATTCCCTAAAAAGATAATCGGACCAAGGACGGAACCGTGATGACTTCAGTCACATAAGTGCACACTGGCTCGTAGTTCCAACAATCTATCTTAACTATAAATTGTCTTGGTATGTAAATTCATGAAAAAATATAAATTTTATTTGGGAACCTCAACTTCACGTTTAGCATATCCAGTTGATATGCATCACAGCTTGACATCTCTAGAATTTGTTAGCATGATACTTTACAGTGCTCTGTACTCTTACAACTAACATTACAATAAATTATTCAATATATGGCATATACATGTAAATATTTTCTATTGCAGTTACCTCATGGAAGGAGATGAAGATGAATGCAGACAACCAAAGAAACGGTTAATTTCAAGCCAACTCGGTTCTGATGATTGAACTTGAATTGCGAGTGACTACCACATTGTGGCTTATGCGATGACTTACTTGACTTAATCCCTTGAGTTCCTGGAGGAACATAGGGCCTCGGCAACTTGTCTCCAGTTTGGTCTGTCCATGGCAGATAGTTTGATGTCGTTACAGTTAAGTCCACACTTGCGGATTTCCTCTTCACACGAGCGCTTCCAAGATATCCTTGGGCGTCCGACCCGTCTCTTCCCGATTGGGTTCCATACCAGAGCATGACGCGTGATGTCATTATAAGGTTTCCGCAAGGTGTGACCAACCCATCTTCACCTTTTTCTACTGATCTGCTGGGCGATCGGGTCCTCAGCAGCAATCTGCCACAGGTCTTGATTCCTTATCTTTTCTGGCCATTTTACCCCAATAATTCGACGAAGGCAATTATTGTGGAATGATTGCATTCGGTCAGAAGACTTTGCTGTCACTCGCCAGGTTTCTGATCCATAGAGTAGCACGGATTTGACGTTGCTTCTGAATATACGGAGTTTCGTGCGTTTTTATAGAACCTTCGACTCCCAAATGGGTTTCAAAGCTATGAACGCGTATCTTGCTTTGCGATTCTGGCGACTATGACTTCGTCCGTGCCACCACTTATTGAAACAATGCTGCCGAGGTAGACGAATTGCGTGACGTCTTTGACTGCTTTACCATTGATGGTGATTGATGAGTGCTCATCAGTTAGCACACGGAGGACTTCTGTTTTTTCGGTATTCACGCGTAGTCCTGCATATGAAGCAAAGTGTGCTAATCTATCGGTCTTTCTCTGAAGACGTTGGGGGTAACGTGATATCAAGCAGACATCATCAGCGTATTCCAGATCCTCCAAATGCTCGGATTCCTTCCAATTGATACCATTACTCTCACTTTTTACTGTCTGTTTCATTATCCAGTCTATTACCAACAGAAAAATCATTGGGGACAACAGGCATCCCTGGCGAACACCAGTCTCAACAGCAAATGGATCGGTCAGTCTTCCGTTGTAAATTACCTGTCAGGAGGCACCTTCATACAGCTGCTTTATGATAATTACCTTGAATTTTTTGGTCCGTCATTGGAAAGATAGCACTTAAAAAATCATTATGTTAAGAAAATCTTCGAAACAGTTCTTTATTGAAATACTGTAAGCTGTTCAAGATACCGATTAACATGAAAGCGTTTTTTTTATTTTCAACCGTTGCAACAGTGCAAATCTTTATTATTTCAGAAACTACAAGATAAAAGTACCGAGATTTCTTTAAAAAATTGTATTTATGAAATGAATGATGTTCCAAGATTATATTAGATTTCATTGGTGAAACACAGTTGCAAATAAATTCGAAATTCTATCACCCACAATCCAAATACAACTTTGTATTTGTTTGCTATTGATTTTGTAGGAAACCTGGCATGTTCAAGATTTTTGATCGTAGACCATGTTCCACGTCGGGAACCATTCAAGCATATCTTTCAGGTTGTACACATCAGAATTCCGAGCGGTACTTGCATCGGTTGTAGTCTCTGAGCGTGAGTCAATTTCTCCTTCTGTAGCCTGTGAATTTCGAAATCAGGAAAATAAAAAAGTGTCTTCTGGGTACGTAAACTTATAAATCTATTATGTAAGCTCCAGTATACGCAGTATTCCTAAGCTCACCGCATATACTTACGATATAAAATTGAAATAATTGAATGTTTAAAAGTTTTAAGAAATTATTTTGAATTCCATCCTCTCCTGATATGCGCGTCATTGCGAATAGAGTACTACCGAATATTGATAACGCAGTAATTATAGTCTTGATTTTTTAATCGCAACCTCTTACGATAAGTATTTTTTAAGAGATGAATTGAAGTAATTTGTTATATTGACATTCTGGGTAGCGATAAGATATATTCCCATCAATGAATCAATAAAAATTGGCTTTCAACCAAATAGCCTTGCAAACACTAATATTTAAGCGATACTCGTGTCAATTCGCGCAATAGCCAAGGGAGTCTGAATTTTTGCGTATTCCGTAGTTAGATCAACAAGATTATCTTGTGAAATCAAAATTTACAGTTTTTGTACAACAATGGTTTTATTTTTGAACAACGATCTCATAATGTTTCGTACCTAATGTATGCAAAACTTACAATTAATTTGGTGGGATTTATGTTTTCATTTGCCGGCTGCGTTCATAAACTGCAAATACCTTCAATAAATGTTAGATTGAGCTGAATAGGCGGTAAGTTTGCTGGTGTATTACTCGTTGTATACCGGGGGAATTTTTAAAGAATGTCAAATATCATTCCAAATTATTCAGACTCCCTCATAATGCTTAATTCCTCGTTTTTCAATTAAGAATTTACAACCTATCAATTAGGAGATATTATTCGAAAGTATCTTTCTTGTAGGGATTTGATGTTATGTGCATAAACTGATGAGGGTTAACTATTGAGCTTTCAGATGCGACCAAAAAACATGACCCTCGGGGAAACGATGATGCAAGAGAAACATCTAAAACGATCAAGTTGCATTCGTGTTTCAATATAATTGCGTGGAAACGGTTCATGCTACAACTCGTTTCAAATCATGAGGATTTGAATAACATCAAGCCAGCGTCGAACGCTCGCAACATCGTTCCACGCGGTCAAAAAGAACCCAAAACGTAGGTTGCTGGGCATGAAACCCTGGTTCGAAATTTATTGACAAATCCAACTCGAAATGATAACCAGGACAATTATGTTGAGAACAGTGTGGTGGATATTGATTTGCCCACATAGGATTAGCGTGTGTTTTGTTATGTCATGTGTGTAATACATGGTTTTGATTGATTAGATTTCATTGGTGTTGTGGAATTGTAAAGCAATCAATTTGGGTTAATGCTGGATCGTGGACACGAATCTTGATGATAAATGTCCTCATTTTGACCAGCTGATGCACGTTAACTAAAGACCCGATATGTTGGAATAGTAAATCGGAAGTTCTCTGAAAATCCGAGGCAGTTTATGTGGACGTAAAAAACGTTCTGTTCGGAATCGTGTAGTCTTGTCACACTACAAAACGTCATTCGTTTTAAGCTGGAATACAATGTGGCTTCGGTCTCTCTTGATATTGTGATCACGAATATATGCAGATGAGAATGTCAGCAAACGAATATTTGTCGGGAATCCGGGCTTTTAAGTCTAAAGAGCCCTAAAGTATAACAAGTTAATTGTATGCTATTTTGGATAAGGTTTTATTGACCATCTTGTGCAATCACATATTCAGAGGAGTTTAACATGTAGACTTTTCAAACAGGTCCGTTTTTGCATTCATTCCCAGCACATGAACCGTACGACTGGTTTCTTCATGTTTGTACTTCTCAAGTACGGACAGTGCGATCAGATAGCATGTGATGGAAATGCATGCAAACACGATTATTTTGTTCGATCCCATATGTCTATAGGTTATGGGCGCAATTGATTGAACAAGTTAATCGAGCCAACATTATCAAACAAGTTTGAATCTCATGTACAGTTTCTACTCTGTTTCATAGTTTGCGAATCCTGTCTCTAAAGGATGAGTGCGAACATCACAAAACTGGTCGTAGAATGATCTACTTCAAAGATAATTCAACAAATATCGTTAAACTGATAACCGGATATAAGTCATGTAAGTGATTTTATACGTTAATAAGTAATGGATTTTCGATTCAACAAGCGTATGTGCATCTAAGCAAATCCACTACAAAATCTCTCGCAATCTCAAAAACGTTTTGCGCTAGTCCTAGCAACGTGTAATCCGTGAGATATGGTTTCGTTCGCGTGGAGTGGTACACGTGTACGTCTATCATATTTCCCGATAACGATCAGAACATTTCGAAAACAAAATTAACCAAATAATCAAAACTTACCAAACGATTTCGGATTGAAAATTTCGAAAGAGGTGCATCCGTAACAACCGAATTTGGTAATTTATTATCTGGAATTTCAGGTTTCTCTTGTGTTTTCATTCCATTTGTATGTTCAGATGAAACCGGTTTGTTTAATTTATTTTCCAATCCAAATCGATTATGATATTTTGCGGCGGTCATTTTGACCATTGGGGCTTGACATTGCTTGGCGGCGAAATAAGCAGAACGGAGACGATGCTGAGCAAGTCTCAGGAGGTTTTTCGATTGAGTTGAAGATGTCTGAATAAGTGGTTCACCGTTAATTTCCAGTATCAACATCCCAATCGACAACCTCCCTTCTATACTTGCTGGCGTGTTTGGGACAATTGCGTGAACAGTAATAACTTCGGGAGCATCCAGGTCTGTGCGAGAATCCGAATTTGTAAATGCATGTTCTTGAAAATTTTGAATCACTGAACGGAATCCATTTAAATGCGTCGATTCTTTACGGGCTGTAATATTAATTCCATTCGTCAAGTCTGCGTCTTTCATTATCTGCAAACAATTCGCCCTTTGGATATCATCGAGAGGAAATTTGCTCAGTCTTAAAACAAGTCCCAGTTGGTCGTTTGAGCATGGTATATTCGGGTCGAGAACGATTCGACTAATATCGCAATGGTGGAGTATATCGAAAAGTGATGGATATGTTTGCGGAAGCTGCAAATTAAAAATGCTTTCGTTGGATCGATTCAAATCTATTTGTTTGGCAGCAGTATTACTTTTATCTTCCGATGCTTTCGTCGCAATAGTACATTTTGGTTTATTTGCAGAAAATTCGATTGACGCAGTGGTTCTCACGTTTCCTATTGGTTTACATGCTACATGGTTTTGTAAGTCCGTTGGGTCGTGTTTCGAGCTTTTAGATTTATTTATTGTACTTGGCACTTGTTTTAACGGTATATTTACAGTCATTTGAAAACACTTTTGCTTATCTACCAAATCGCTTTTCGATGTGTTGGAGAGTTTTAGTTTTTTCTCGGTTGATTGTCTGCTTTGCGCGCCGAGGGGTGGCTGCAAAATCTGCGATTCTGGTCTCGATATTTGATTGCTAAGTTCACGCAAGACGGTGTTCCATTGCGATTTTGAGTGTCTTTTATTGTGATAATAACCTGATTAAAAATATCACAAATCAAACTATAATAGGGGAAGTCACAAAAGTTTTTTGGGAACTGAGAATAAGTCTGGTGTGGACATTGAACAGTTAGTTAAATTCAAATCTGTTGTTATTTTAGATAAAAATAGTCTGATTTATAAAACGTGATTAGCTGTAACGCATCAGAAATCGAGCGAATTCCAGTTTGATATATTTTAGTGCTCACATCCCCTCATTTATACACCACAACTGGTTTCTGGCTCTTTGTCGTCATCAGTGAATACAATAAGATCAGTTTGAGTGAGTCATGAAACAGTTGTACAATGGTAAACAAATGTTGGCTTGAATACCTGTCAAATAGGGTTTCTACAAGCGTTAAGGTTGATTATAGGGCCGATAGTAGTTAAGATTCAAGAACATATTCATGGAGACAGCAAAGGTCCTGTCTAAAACTATTTTCGATACCACTCTAGCTCAATGTGCTACGCAGTTTTTCGACAAAAATACTCGGAATAACCACTAAAAAGTTGGCGTTATCTGGTATTCACTGTACTTAACAAACGAAGATCGACATATACTCAAAATTCATTGTTGCCTATTTCTGTCAGTAAAAATGGCTTAAACATTTTGCGTTTGTATGCCATTGTTGGATAAAATTGTTACGACCAACATGCTCAATCACATGAGCCCACCATCACGTAGATAGCGTTTAAACCCATCTCAATGAACAAAAATGCTCATTTGCATGCATTTCCATCACACACACCCTCTAGTTAATATTGCTTAACTTGTCATGTCTATTCGTTTTTGTATTTAAAACAGACGCCCCAATAACTTTGCCAATTACGGGTAGTGAAAACAGCAATAGGCGAAAAAAGAAATTTATCAGCTGTTGAACGACATTGAATGTGTTGATGTCTGCCAAATCAGCGTATCGGTGCCAGAACACAAGGGTTACTGTTTGGCATGAAATATTTAGACGATATTGGTCAATGAGTGGTTAACGCTTGAGTTATTTGTTTTCAGCAATGTATTGGATAATGTAGGTAACCGATCGGGAATCATATACATGAAGAAGTTAGTTTCAGATAAATCGGATTAATGATAATGTTTCGCTTCTGACTTGAAATTCAAGTCAGACTGATGGTGTCCCTACGAACGTAGATCATGTTTAAATTGTAACCACCGGACCAATTCTAAGCTGGCTAGAAATTGCACAGGCACTGCTGGGTGGTGACCTTGTTGAAATGGATAGACGATATTAAGGTCAATTGAAACGCAACCACTCCTGCATGCTGTATAATCCCTTTATTTTTTAACATCTGCTGAAGGATTTGTTTGAATGTGTATTGTGGCACAATATCGATAATACATTCGTCATCGTGGAACGCAACAGATTTGAACCATTTCATATTTACCTTAACAACCAAAATCAAAGGTACGAAGAATCGCTCGAAAGGTGAATGAAAAATACGTACTATGGTCGATCATATCATGATCATAAGTCAATCCACAGGGATTCGGTCTTGAGGTAATCTTCTGCGCACCCACAAACGGTAACTAGTTCAGCTGCAAATCGTTGTTCTAAAAATGTTGAACATTTGTGCATAGGTGCCACCAATAATAAAACAAACTCACCAAGAATTTTTTGTCAGCCTGCTGATTGTGATCACCCTAATGACTAATTAAACAACAATTAAAATTGCTTACAGACTAAAGTTTGGCGTGTAGCATATTTTTTACCTTACGTTATGATGGTATCCGAAGGGAATAACTAAAATGTTGAATAACGCCGGCGTATGGGTTACGAGTAAATAAGGAGGAACGCTCCAATAATTTTTATTGCATCTCAATGATAGGAGACACCTTCAGACTGCGCCAACATTTGCCCGGAAGCATATAAAGGCGCAAACTTTCAGAGAACTCAGTACTAGGATGACGAGGATAGAAATCGAATTGATAATCAGCCAGTGAATATCAACCAGCGATAAGAGATTCAGCATTAGCTGAACAAGTGCTTGGCGTAGGTCATAGAGTTAATCTTGATAACGTAGAAGTAACAAAACCATATGTGGAAAGACTTCAAGCGGAGGCGGTTGCGAAAACAAAGGCTGGTAAGAATTGAGTCAACAAGGTGGACGGGGGTTATATCTCCTCTATTTTGCGCTCGGTTCTGCAACGGGTACACATTAACGTTCACAACCATATTCGATGTCACTTGCAAAGCACACGATTGTACGATTGACGTCCAAGTGTATTGTTGAAATCCAAGCGCAATCAATAGGTCTGGAGTAAATTTGGTTGAGGTAGTTACCAAGGAATCGTATCCCCGAAGTGTTGGTGGTAAACCTAATATACGTTAAAGTTCGAAATGTTTTTCGACCTTGAATGATAGAACATATATAAGTGTCGAATCTGTTTAAAGTTTAAACCGCTTGTTGGATGGAGGAGCGAAATATATGTTGAAAAATTTATCGAGTCTATTGGATAAATGATCCAGTGATTTTGTTCAAAAAAGGGTCAAATAATTTGTTTTGAAACGATGGCGAAAAATCTTGTTTGCACCCAAATTAACTTTCCTTACTTGTTAATGTTGCTTCATGTTCATAGCATTTTAAACACATGCAGCCTGTTCGTATAAGTAAATCTGAACAGGTTAGAGCAAGTTTTGGGTAGCGATTCGCTTCTGAACACAGAAGCTTCGTCAGACCAAGGGTGTCGGTACGAACAGTGTTCTGGTTTAAATGGCATTTTCTTGACCAATCCTGATTTCTCTAAGCTAGGCAGGGGAGATCAAGACAATTGATCACATCCCTAAATTGTTTATTATGTGTACAGGTGCGAACAGCGTCCGCTGACACTGTTTACGTAATCATGTGAGTATTAGGTGTTATATTCGTTAATCCTTATCCGCTGCAGAACCGTACGGCAGATGGTTGAGATATCGGCCCCAACCACCTTGTTCACCGCATTCGCCCAGCCTTTGTTATTTCAACAGCCTCGGAATGAAGTCTTTCCCTATACGATTGCACACCTCGTCTAATCACTTCCACGTTATCAAGATCTACGCTGTGTCCAGGCCTGAACACAGCATTTATGGGGTGTGATCAATTGTCTTGATCCCCCTGTCTAGCTCAGAGAAATCAGGATTGGTCAAGAAAATTTAAACCTGAACTCTGTTCGTACCGACACCCTTGGTTTGACGATGCTTCTGTGTTCAGAAGCGAAACGATACCAAACACTTGTTATACCATCGCAAACTTTATTTTCAAGATTATGGACTGCCGATCGGTCTCGAATATTTCCAAATACCTTAAATCTGAACAGGTTAACAATGAGGCAGTGACCTACTTATATAGACCAACATGGCTTATTTATGATTGTTGACGTTGCTGTCCGCATTCGGAAATCCGGTTAATCAGCCTCTTGCTAATTTCGGCTATACCATTCACATTATATGATTTATGGTTTATCCTGGGATGGGAAAATTTTAAACCTAAAATGTGAATCAACAATAAAAGTTGCATGCATATAAAACAGTATTCTATGTAAACCGGTGTTATCTACAACTCGCTATAAAGAAGAGTTGATCACAATTTAAAACTGGTTAGATCATATCTAACAATCGGGGAATGTGTAACCGACTCTAAGTTGCATAGTTAGGTAAGAATATAATGTTTACCGTTTGAAAGATTTTGCTTGGTACTCGAATCGATGTTTGAAATTTGATCGCGCTTGGCCTCAGATTTCTCAATTCGCCTGGTTTCTACATTCTTCGTGTATTGTAAAGTCTTTTTGACGACAGTGTTCCTGACAGTTGTATCCTTTAAACAGGAAGAGGAATTAATAAATACGTGAAAGCACTGGATGAAGCAATTTGAATGTTCTACACATACTAAAATGTTACAACAGACTGAGAAGCTCAACTTGCTCATTCTAATCTAAACATTTTGTTTGATGGTAATGAATGCAAACAAGGATATCGTTTAAATCACGGGATTAATACCATCTACATCATTGCGGGCAGGCGTTATTAAGATGGTTGGCCAGGCAAAATTTATCCAACATTGGCTTACAATCTCGACGTGATTGGATCTTCATTATATAAGCGTTACATGGCCGAACCTTGGACGTTGCTCTTTGCACATAAACAAAAACTCATTGTTAAAAAGTCAAAGTGAATTTCATTTTGATTACATCTATTGCAATGCCCGAACCAGTAATGAAGGAAAAGTGCAGAAGATGTGGGTTATAGTAATCACTCTGTGTTTCTGTACTTGGCAACCTTGGTTCGTTGGACCAACAATATATATCGGACACAACAATTTACAACTTTATGTGAAACGTTTTAATGATTTCATGCTGCACCGAATCTAAACTCGCTGCTTTCAACTGATTAAGAGAATTAGCCGGGAAGGATGATGAAGTTTGGGAGCTAAGAAATGTACTCATTACAACCATACACATAACTTTTCATACAATATCTGAATAAGGAATACGACTAAGTTTGTTGTTTGCAGATCAGAAAAATATAATGCAGTTCACAATTGGTTTATTTATTATACTTGTTAATTGAAAGTTTTATACCTTCGATTTTGAATAGGAATTCAGCTTAGAACAGCGTAAGCTACAATATTGAAATACATTTTAATCTATATTCCTAAGCCGCTGATCAAACATATTTTGCCGTATTTCTTACAACGGAATTTATCATTAATTCGTACAAAATGTGCAAATACGCGAAGTGTTTTATAAGTTTTGTAATGATTAATTAGATCAACTGTTGTAAAGTTAATCCATGCTATCGATTTGCGCAATTTAATACATTTAAAATAGCAAACCTGAATGAGGGCATTGACGCCTGGAAATCTCCCGGGAATGTATGTCGTTTTAGAATATCGTGGTTGATGATTTGCCGTTAGTTTTCTTACGTTGTCCGTGCTCGATGGTTTCAGGCCGACATTAATCTTTCAAAAGGAATATGATGATTAGAACTATAATTGATAAATGCATGATTCAGATCCATTTTAAATTTAGCAACTTAATAAATGACTGTTAGTTATCAGTTAAATTCTATTGATTGAAAACTAAAGTAGCTTGCACTGTGAAAATGATTGAGAACCGCGTTGAGCATAGAAGTGTAATAGTTAAATAAAGACTCTTATTTCAAAATAATATACTTCTGCCGAAGTGTAATAAGACTGATCTTTGAATGTTTTCGCCTGGATCTTTTAGTACAAAAATTACAATCGATAATAAGCCGTTTCTGGATACTATTGACCTAGAATTAACATGTCTAGAAATAAATAAATCTAATGTTGACAGATCATTGAACGCAACGTTTGAGTTTGTTGATGGCTTTTTAAATCTGCCACGCTCCTAGCGATTCCTAAATTTGAGTCTTCGGAAACTCACAAGAAGTATGTGATGTAAAGTTTTTCGTCAATAAAACGTAGTTGATAAAAAAATCCGTATTTACATGCACTTCCGTCATGCACAGATTTTATGCTGTTTGCATTCATTATGTGGGCAGAGGACAATCACAATCCACATGCACAAGTAATAATAATTCTTACAACATCTAAACGCTATTTTGACGTAGAAATCTTAAATAGCCATGAATAAGCTGTTGTATGCTGGAGATCACAAATTCTGAACGAAACTTCTCAAAGATTTTGAACTATACACGATTTAATTGACTTATGCTTTGCGGTAAACTACGCTGATTACTAGAATTTTAACATCTATAACATATTATGGTGCATGTTAGAGCTATACTATTAGAGTAGCCTGAGCGTTGGCATCATTAATTGTAGGCGTTCAGCAACCGACTGTTTAATTAAAATAGCCAACCGATGTAAAACACAAGTAATCCTAATAAGTAAGTTCTATCTCCTTCATCTTTACTGCCGTGACTGTCATCTTTCACCTGAGTTTGTGTATTAGACTTTGAGGTAAAAATTGGATGCAGTACACGATAATTTAGATATAAAAAATAAGGTAAGACCGGTTTGAAATATGGATATTTCGCCACTGTCTATCATCATTTCAGAGACTCTAGGTCTATCGATCTAAATTCTAGTCAACCTGCTACGTAAATCCCTCTTCAGCTGATAGAAACAATTCTGCTGGAAAATACATCACCACACATGTAGACCAGGAGCTGGAATTGTTAATCAATAAAAGATTTGAAATTTTTAAAAACAAATATAATTTGAGGGTTTTATCCACAAAACTGCTTCAGCTCTGTTATTATTTGTAAATTTTTACATCGAATCAATTGCCGGTTTCCCTCTGATTTTTATCGTTGGGTATGGATAATAAAGTACGTTGAAATTAATCTTGAAACCGTGAAAAGATGTGCATCCATTTTGATCCCACAAAAACAGCCAATATTTCGTTGAATGGTCAACATGAATTGACAACTTTTGAAAAAGTAAATTTACAAGTATTGTCTAGGTGCGGATTGGTATCGATCATATGCGGAAGACCGCCATCCGGCACAACTCAATAGTAGAAATCGTATAAAGGACCGACGAGGCTAACCGCGAAGCTGTAAGAATTTGGATTTCGGACAGGTTGCTTTCGAAATATATGCAATTTGTCAAGGTTAACAAAACGAGCTATTTGTGTCGAGGACTTGAATCGATCGGGTTGACTCGAAATCGATTGAAGAGACAACAGAGACATATATACAGAACTCAGCGTTCACCAGTTAGCGTCTTCTTGCGTTACGCGATTTAGTGGTGAACGCGGTGAGTGTTGGACAGGATAGCCTCGGTGAAGAATCAGGGCAATATCTCTAAGTATGGGTAAATCGCGTGTGAGTAACGTCATTAATTTTGCATCAATTGCCTCGAAGGCTGTTAAGAAAACGTAATGGAAAGCCACTTGGTGTCGCTCGACCTGAAGGAACTCTCTCATTCCTTGCATTACGAATGTTTCCTAATCTACAACTACGTGACACGGTCCTCCTAATTCCATCACTACCTATCTGATTAAATAGTGCCTATCAATTTGGAATTTGTGCGCTCACAATGCTTATTTTTACTTTGTTAATTCTAGTAGCATTTGACATCACTAATATGAATAATCCTGTATGAGACTGTTTTGTTTTTTCGTATAGGTTTCCTTGTGTTACACATGTCAATGAATGATCGATTGCTTGTTCTGTCATACATTCACTTTTCATGATGCTTCACTCATAATTGAATCACCTGTCGATGATGAATTTGTTTTCGCGTTAGATTATGTAATTGTAACTTTCATGATATTCTCTAGACATTTGCACGCTGACAGGCAGTCTTGAAAGCAACTATATCGATTAATTCCGGTGCAAATAACGTCAGTGACGTTATTACCAGTATTTGCTTTCTGAGTGATTTGAAGCTTTTAATTAAATGTTGATATCCTGTAATTGTTTTGGATTCAACAGTCTACTTGATGAGATTCAGTTCTAAACGCAATTGCAGAGTAATTTCGTGCTGAACTAATATCAAGATTTCGAATAACACTGCCGTTTTATGATGCATGTTATAATTAGTTGGAATTCGGAATATTATTTTGATGGAAACTTAAATAGTACATAATATTACAAGTAATTTTGACTGTGATATTTGAAACAAATAGATCACGGCTTACGGTTGTTTGTGCAGTATTTTCAGGTTTCCCCTGAAAACGTGGGCTTTGGGTATCTCTTGGAAATGATTTCGACCTGCGAGTATTCATTCCTTGTTGAGCTGGATGAAAGTATCGTGGTGAAATTCTATGTTCTGTAGTACTAGCAGAATAAAATTCATTATCATCCAGATCTCGGAAATTCTTTTGTGAAAATCTGTTTTTTGGTTGAGCGAAGGTTACTTGATGGATGGGATTGCGATTACGTGATTCGGGTTTGACATTTTGCAAATAAGCTGGAGACTTTTTGTTAATCATTTTCTCGTTATCGATCTGAACGCGCCTTGCCGACAAATTATAGGAACAACGCTCCGTGGATTTCGAACATCGATTTTCCTTTTCTAAATGTGTTATCTCATTTCCTGAGTATCCCGTGGGATATTGTTCGACACTCGATATATCTGGATGAGATTTGCTGGCTCGCTCTTCACATTCATAGTTTTCAAATAAATCACCTCTTTGTGGCTGAACTACGTTCAAATTCCATGGTCTGAAAGCTGACTCCTTCGGTGGATTTATACGATTCCAATTGGAATGTCGTACCATATCTTTCGAGGGATTACAGTGTCTTCCTGAAAATAACGGAGACCTACTAGTCTTCGTTGGTGTATTCATAGTTAGTCGAATTTCCGGTGTGGGATTGAACCTAGATGGTGCCAGCGACCAATTCGAACCGCTTTGGTACATTTCAATGGGCGTTGAACTAACAATTTTATGGCTAGTTTGTACATTGAAATCTTGTTGTAGCTTAAAGTTTCGTGATGAATCACGCGGTAAGACATTTTCTGGCCCATTAGTGACCTGTGTGAATCCGTTGTGATTAACAGTCTCTTCGAATAATTTACGTGTTGCCGCGAATGAATAACTTTGCGAACGAGGTCCATAGGTCAACTTGTCATTTGACACATATCTTTGTTCGCTGGAGGCGCGTCCTTTTGAAAGACCCTTGAACAAACGTGAAAAAGGATTGAGACGTGCACATGCGTTTACGTGCTCAACACTTTCGAAATGATTCTCCAGCTAGGGAAAGAAAAAAATGACATGTATATTACTCGGCGTTAACAAACTGTATCACATAAGTTCATGATTTTCACGAAGTTACCAATTCCGAAAACTAGCGATGGTTGTTGTATAAATAACTTAGTTGAAGCTAACTTGTGATTTGACCACATGTTAAAAAAATAAGTTTGATACTAAAATATTTGTGCTCACTACTAGATTAATGAGAAGGTATCAGATGAAGTATAGAAATCTGGTTGAAAGTTTTCACATAGTTCGATTAGGTCAGTTGCCAACAAATGTCCAGATTTAAGAATTTATGGCATAAAAGCTTGTAGGTGTACAAAACCTAGGATATTCGTATACGAAAAAAATGTATATAAATAGTTGCGGTACCTCCGATAGCGATTTGTAACCCATTGTCATAATTTAGTATATTATCATTAACATGAAAAATCTGCCGTCACATTTGATGACTCCCCATTACTTGGCCAAATTGTTTACGAAAAATATTCGTTAGTTTGTAGGTTCGAATTAAGTGATCAGACACTTAACATTTATTTTCAGCCAAATAAAATTATAGAGGTAACAATCGCGGATCATTTCCACATACCTGAGACCAGTCATGGAATACACTGTTCAGTCATTGTTTCCGTAGAGCAAGAAAGATATAAAAATATGTATCGAATCGATGCCCGTCAGATAAAACTCGTTTTCAGCATCCCAAACAAGCCTTCAAAGTAAGGCTAGCTCACTTGAATCTGTTCGATTTTCCTCATCGACGAATCAGATGCGACCTTATTCTTCTTTACAAAATATCACATACTCAAAACAATCCCTTACTTCGATTCTTCGCAGAAAAAGATACGATAAAATTATTGGGCTCATGATTATACTCAGGTGATACCATATTCCCGACTGAAATGTTGATGGTAATTTTATGTCCGCGTTTGTTTCACTTTGAACAGCTTGCCTTCTGTCTTTACTCATTCCATTAGCTTGTGTGACTTGATTAGTTTTTTGACTTTTCACGTGCTGTTTAAACTAAATGCTTAGCCTGTGTTGATACACTTACACTTTAACTTTTACCATTCACTGGTTATTATTAATCTTGCTGCTTTTTTAGACCATTAAAACATCAAATTACAATTAATCAAACGTTGTTAAAGTGTGTTGACTATCTGGACATAGTTGATCTCAAATAACGACGTTTTGCTGAATATCGTATTTAATACAACGGTTGCTTCACAGACAACAATAAAGATTCCATTTCTAAAAAGTATATTTTTAATTGAAATTCGCATAATTCTAGAGCTTTAGAATCAACACTCTTGTCTAAACTGATCTAGCGAATTTAGTTGTTTTGATTTATTGATCATTCGCATTTCAAAATTGCGACTCAAGCACAAAAAAATACCATTCAAATAACAGTTTCGTGTATTGTAACTCGTCCAGAAATACCATTTAAATAACTGAGAGCAATGCTCTTGAAAAAGAACGTTTGTAATGAAACGGTAAGGAACATTTTATACTACATTGCTGAAAACAATGCTGTTTGAAGTGGGGTTAATTTAAGTTTGGGATAACAATAAATAAAGTATGCTAGTCAGGTAACTAAGTGTTCAACACTCAATTACGCAATAATAATAATAATAATTTGCATGCCAGGATTTCTTATTTGTTTACGGAAGTCGACATATTACACCATGTGGATTGCACTCCGACATTTTATTTTATCTGTCTTATCAAAAAGCGAGTCAATAGGGTGACTGTTTTGCGAAGTTTTGTCAAAACAACCCTTACTGCTTGAAAAAATCGCATGGTTATCATTATAGATATCAATCAAAAGTAATACTTACATCATTTCCATCTGGTCTGCAAGATAAGCTCCTAGATTTGGCCGGTTGCTGAAACTCAAAATCAGCTCTATTTAAATTCTAATTAGTGGACACCAACTAATGAAAATGATGTTACAAATGGATCGCAATGTAAATTTCATTGGTAATTTGTGGAATCACGATGTGTTTTCAGACCAAACATCAACACGATATTGTATGAACGCCACATAATTCCTGAATGCATTCCTCCAGGTTGGTTTCCCACATCAAATGAAAATTGGAGTTTAGTTTAACTTCTTTAGTTTCATTGTTAGTGTAATGTACTGACTTCTGTTTTCAATATAAATGTATCTCATCTGATCAGACCCAATCAAAATATTTTCTCGCATTATCGGTTGTCGAGAGATATAATTTCATTTTACTGCTGATCCCTTGAAAGCCTGGTTGTTTAGATTTTTTACATGTTTGGTAATAGTCAATAAAACATGTGGTTTTTAAGGTTATCTTCCAAATGAGACAAATTAGCTAAGTAATCAAAGGGTTCGATTATATAATCGTTGTTCTAAAGGCCCGTGTGTTCAGTATTGACCGATTCAGAAAATAATTTCTTTGTATTAAACCCAATAACAACATTATGGCTGAAATAATTATTCAGGTGATGCAAATCAAAGTAATTAAATAAAATATAATCATCTCGATTAAGAAACAAACTGTGCTGAGACAAATTAAAATAATAATAAAAATGAAATTTTGTTTACGACGTTTACGCGTTAGGTTGCGTTATCTTTCTTTGAATCGTGTTCGAAGTAACAATGATCATTTGCATGCATTGATATCACGCACACAACCCACGACCGGTTTCGTGCTGTTTTCACTCATCAGGTATGAACAGCTGGGTCAGGATCCGCATACGCGGATGACCGGATGAATGTTAAACAAGTTGCGATTGTATGCAATTTTTTGAAAATTTGTGTACGATCAACATGTTCGATCGCATGAGCCCACACACTTGCATTTAGTGTTTAAGCGCATGTTCTTGAAAAATTGGTAATTCACATGTACATCAAATGTACTTTGCAACTCTGATCAAACTGTGCGAGCTAGCCTCGTTCACTAACTTCCAGTCAAATACAGGGCACTAAGTATCAGGATAAAAGCGTGTGCTGAATTCTAGATGCCATGGAACAAACGCAGCACCCTTATACTCTATTAAATTCAATCTTACCCATGAGTTTTTCTTGCATTTGTCTGAGCGTAGTGCCTCATTTCTTTTTTGCAATATCAACACGGCACTGGAGCCACTCATTTGGGTAATAAGAAATGGATAATCCTTGTCCCTGAGAATTCGACCTGTCAAAAAATAAGTTACAAAACTGGTTATAAGTTTCAAACTATATTGATCAATGAAATAAACATTATCGATGCTCACTTGAAGTAGTAGTATTAGCGTGGTTTAATTATTTATTACTTAACGATTGCTAAAGTATATATCCTCTCTGAAACAACGATTCCCTCATGTGAAGGGGTTTCTATTTTTCCTATCACTACTAATTACAGGTAATTTAAACCGGAAGAATATTAGAATATAACACATTATATGTTCATTTAGTTACCCTATTTGTTCGTTTGCCAAAAGAAGCAATCCGGTTTGTAAATGGTGTGCAATGTTTTACGGTGATAAAATGGATCGTTTTCTGTGGATGTTTTTAGGATGTCATCTATTTAATAAGTTTTAATCTAAAGCTACATTATAAGAAAAAAAATTTTGTTCATCATTATCTTCTTTCGTTGTGCACCCGTAAGCTGTTTACTTGTCATTCATTTTTCAAAACGATAGCATACCGCGAACACACACATTCTACCATTGCATTTGATATTTATCGTTTCGGAACCAGAGATTAGCTTTGAAGCAATGATCTTCAAAGTAATTCACATTTTGACTGGTCACTTTTATGCAAAAGTTTGTTTTATGTTGCTGTAATGAAACGCTAATTACTGTTGGAATTTGAAATGTGCTGTTGCAAACTTTGTTTTATTCAATTCGGGCACTTACTTTTTTCATTTACATCTTCCTCAACTAAGCAATACTTCTCAGGTCGCTCGCAAGATCCAACCAAGTTCAATATGAGTTCTATGACCTCTTCGCAACACGTCGTTCTGGAAACATATATTTGCCGAATCGATGGCTGTTAGAAAGTATCAAATTATTATCAATTAAATAAGCGCAGCTTTTTCAACATGAAATAATTCCGTCGCAATGAAAAAATGTCTGGCAAACACTCGATAGAAATCGTTAATAAAGTTTCGGCACACAGTGTTATTATCCGATTTCTGTAATGAATATCAACAAAGACAATAACAAGAATATGACTTGTTATTGGTAAACGCGTGGTGGGTAATGAATGGAAAATACAGTATCCATATTCAAGTTCAATAAAGGTATGTAGGTTCAAAATCATCGTCTGAACCATGAATTCATGGATTGACAAATTTAGGCAAAATTTAACTCCCTTTAATCGACACTATTATTGCACGTGGAAATGTTAGTCAACACAATATTTTTTTTATTTCACTTTCAAATAATGACATTCTTTACATGATTTCACATCTGCTTATACGCATTCAGATTTCCAAGACCTAACATTAAAGCAGATAAAAATGGACAGTGTTCATTGGTGAAAGATAAAACGGAAAGGTGATAGTTGGCATGAGGTTCGCGAGTTGCCAATTGTTGACATTTTCGCCTTATCTGTAAACCTAACGCTACAATCTAACGAATGTATTGTCGGCTACATAATTTTAATAAACAAATTCAGATTTATGACCCATCAAACATAACGGTGTTCGACGTTCCTAGCAATCATTTTCCTCTTGCGATGCTGTAGAAAATTTTCGCCAAATTGTATGTAGTTTACAAGTTTCAAAAATAATGGAGAGTCTAGTTTTTGATCGCCCGCAGAAGGTACCGTCACAGAATCTTGAAAGAGTTCTACAGTAAAACAGTAGCCGTCAAAGATTCTTTTCTTGATTACAATAACGAGTTAAGCTCTGTCGACCGTGGCAAACTGACGGATCTCCTCAGAACACGAGCTATACCAGCTAAAATGATTAAATGGATATATGGATACTTTTCTGTAAGATATCAATACGCTGAAATAAACAGGCTGCGCTCTGCATTGCTTTCGACTGAGAAAGGTTTCATCACGGAGCTGTTTTATTTTCCTTCTTCTTTTCAGCAGGCCTGGCTGCGCTTTTACAGTGGCCCTCAATTTTCACTTTAAATTACGCAGATGGCGTAGTCATTGGATATGCAGTACCCAGAAACGAATCTTCAAATGAGCTCTTTGCTGCTTTCGATGAAATTACTACATGGTCAATAGAGAGATTCCTGTCTTTAAATCATGAAAAAATGTACTGGGCATGTGTTCAGTAATTTGCGCGGTCAACGTCGTAAAGTAATTTGCATTAATCTCACTTTATCTAGAATTAAGTCTACAAACTTGACTAGAGGAAAATACGTCAAGTATCTAGTCGTCACCATATGCGCAAGCCATACTTCGACCTGTCATCATCGTGGGTTTTCAGTTTTGCTTACCTAAGCTAATTTCTCACTTCCCATTCTCTTGTATATCCTCTTGCATATTACATCAATCTTTACATTTCACCTGCTATTTTCCCCACACTTCTTTCAAAAAACTTTGTGTTGCTCAACTGTTGCATCAAGTACAATTTACGTTGAAGCTCATTATGTGGATATTCTTGAAAAATCCAGAAACAACGATCTTCCTCTTGAGATCGCCTCATAAATACTATGGTCAATCCCACCAGTTGCATTAGAATCGTCTTAGATGTCAATCTTCCTAAAAGACACGTTCAAAAAATATAAATACTGCCTTATAGAACGTCTTCATGCCGTTGCTCATTTATTCAGTTTAGTTTCACGATAATTTTTCCAAATGGCACTGCTTATTGAACAATTATGGTCGAATTTATATCGTCGATATCATGTGTACATTTTAGCGAATATTTTTCTTTTTTGTAACTTGTAAAGTATTCGTTGTGTTTTAACGTTGGTATGGAGCTGAAATCTCGAAAATATTCAAATAAATCATTGTCCTTCTTCTATTCACTACACACTCTTGCGTATCAATTTTTTCGAATTGGTCAGGCATTCCCCTGATTTAGGTTTACCGAGGTCATTATTGATTTTAGATCAGAACACATGGCAGCTGATACGTGTTCATAAACATGGTCCGTACGAGTGTGCTCTCCACATGGTTTCATGAAGCTCAGGTCATCGTGACAGTCGTTGTCAATATGATCACTTTGGAATTCTGTCAGTGCGACGAATCTGAGTATCTGCGACCCAGGTAGAGTAGCAACCCGATCGATTGATATAGTATGCAGCATCATCGATCAGTGACATTTCATGGTTTGTGTGATTGAAGAATAATAATAATGCGTGGACAATTTTCCGTGTGACCAGAGCAATTACACATTGTGGAGTTCAGACTGTTTGCTCTCATCGGTTTGAGCAAGTAAATTCTTATTTTGGTCAAATTGAAACAGTGAAAAAACTAGTAAAATTTACAAGATGGAGTGTTTTTTTTGTAGAATCAATACATATTGGAGTGAAATCAACGAGTAAAACAAATGGAAATGACTCTTTTCTGATTCACATTCAATTTCCGGTAAATTATATTCTGACCGCAATGAGCTTAAGAGCGAATTGACGACGGATTGAGGGTTAAATATATCGAGTATTTGCATCCTTTATTTTTGAATATCTATGATTTATAGTATAAAAACAATAATAGAAGTTCTGCGCAATGTATAGTTTATTTTGCATGTTATGAATTCCCAAAATGATTTATCGGGGTGCCTCAAACGGTTTTACGCTCTTACCGTCAATCCACATGACAGTAAAATGCCTAATGTGTACATCTGCTTTAAGTACACTAATTGGTAGAAAGATTGGTACCTTCATGACAACGTACACAATCAGTGCAACGACCCATTAAAATGTGAATGATAACCAGGAGGTAACTTTAACTATAGACGGATTTCAAACTGAACTACATGGGCTCCCAATGTGACCGCTTTATAATAAAACGAAAATATCAACTACCCACCAACACCGCAGAGATTTCGAGCTGATTTCCTACTTCACCTATCAATCATTTGTAAAATATGATTTGGACTGAAAGCTTGTGGTCAATATCCATGTCTTAATCAGATTGTTTCTACTACTATCTCTATAATGTGGACAATGACAGAATTATCTATGCTCTTACAGCAGTGTCAAATACCAAAGCTCAAACAAATCTAGCCATTACTGTCCTATTGCTCTAGATTCCAGTTATTGATTTACTTCCGGACACTTTGTAAGAATAACATTCTCAAGTGCATTAACATCTCGCTTAAAATAGTCAGTTTTTAGCGTTGGTCATTCCGTGATATAATCTGCATACATATGCATAATTCCGGACATCTATATCGGGGCATTTAACCTCAGTGTAAATAACTTTCTCTGCATCCACGGATCACTTCTAGGGATGGTAGAAAACTGGTAATCTAAATTAAACAATAGTGTTGCTTCAGCATAAATTATTATGAACAATCTGCCAAAAACAATACGTGAATTCTATCGCTCTCAAATTGTGACCCAAGGCACTAATGAAAGTAATGTACACATCTTGCTTTGCAACTAAACATGCTTATTTCTAGACCAAGGCGATTTCATACCTCAATGTTTGAACACTCAAGATGATATGTCACCGCAAACTCTGTGCCGCCAATTTCGGTCATGGACAAGCATGTACTAACACTCGGGAAAATTAGCACGTTGTTCTTACATTCGAGTGCGTTTGTCGCGGGGATCAAAGACTGATTTAATCCAAGTTAATAGATTTTCAATTTTGCGTGTCATCATTTGTGGACGGAATTCTCTATATCCGGATGGCAATGGACATGCCGAAGTTGTGAACTCCAGGATTATAGGACACTCGAATTTTTCCTCATTGTAATAACAATTCCCGCTAACCTAGTAAGGCTTTAACATAGCTGAAACATGTTTAATCTCGAACAAGACTGCAAAGATACTCACTGATGAGGTACGGTCTCACGTGATTTGAATTATTCTGAGAATTGAGCACGGTTGAACCACTATCCTACTATCACAAGTTTCGCCAATCTTATTTCCAGTGGTTTAATCTGGTGAGTGCGAGTCATGCGATATCGGTCAGTGTGTGTGTGTGTGTGTGTGTGTTAAAAATGAGTTCATGCATGAATATTCTTTGCTTAGCCATCCCGGGCGAAATTGTTTAATTAAAAGCAATACCATGCATAAAAACTACATCAACTTTGTTGTTGACAGTTATATGTCTGAATTTTTAAGCCTATATGTAACTGAAATCTTATGTTTTCTTGAAGTTAGTCAGAATTAGCTATCGACTATTAAAGTAAACCTTCTGCTTTCAGCATATTCATCCGTCACAAGCTCAACTGAGCATTCCGAGATGATTTCAGGGAGATTGGCTTACATCAGACGTGAATCGGGTAAAACGGGTGAAAGTTCAGAAATTCTCACTTTTGAATAATGAATTCACACTTACTGGTCGTGAGAAACAGTTGTCATAAATGCGAAGAACTTTGCCCGGACTGGTTTGCAAAGTGATTCTACGGAAATGGCATAAAGAAACTAAATTAGAAAATATGTAGTAGAATATTGGAAAAATCTTGACAATCAAAATATATAGAGAGAGGGGGTGAAACTGTTGTAGGTGAGAAGTCAACAATTTTCTTGTCTGTAAGTTTATTTTTTCCACTGATGCAAGGCATGCGTATTCTGACCTCACTGGCCATTTTGATAAGTGCAAGTAACACAAATGCTCATGGGGAGTGATGAAAATGCATGTAAAACTAAAAACGCTCATGACGTTCTTCGTAATGGCTCCATCTGATTCGAGCCAGCATTAGCCACGTCAAGTCCCCCATTCATCCGATTAATCCCTAAAGTCACCACACACACACAAAGAGCACTCACCAATGAATACCATAACACATGAGAATGTCAATAGGTCATGTGAGTAACAACCGCGTTGTGGTGAGGGATTCGGGGGTGAACGTGTTTGGCGTTGGACAGGTTCACCAGAAGGAATAATCGTGACGTGCTTTATGTTGGATCAAGTGTACCGATGCTTACTTATGTCTTAATGTGAAGATGCGCTCATCATGAACTTTCGAATGATATGCAAAACTCTACCCTCGACGTAATAATTGAGCAAGAAGCGCCGAAAATATCGACGATGACAATAGCGAACTGTTAATATCTCGGGTTTCGGATTGATGACGTTCGAACGGTTCAAGCAACAACATCCTTAGAATTATTAAAAGATGGACAACCTCACCCGCAATGGAACAATATACAATTTGCCAACGTCGGTCAAAGGAATCCTGCGTGGCGAGGGCTTGAATTTTCCAGGTTGACACGGATTCGACTGAAAAATCAGGTCGAAGTGACAACCGGTACAGATATTTCGAGGATCAGCGTTGTGATTGTTTTTGTTGCCTATGTATTTATCGTTAGACGGTTGACCTCAGGGATGAAGCGAAACGCGATTAATGTGCTTGCGTGCAACGCGGAGGGGGGTAACGTTCTTAATGTTTTTTACTAATGAACGCAAATGTGATAATTGGTCAAGGATGACCTGACGCAATTATCTCCTTCTTCTCTCTACACCCACCCGCTTCACTAAAATAATCTCCCCACACGACTAAACATTCGTTGATAATTTTAGTTTTATCGTGATCATTCCAAATGTTTGAGAATCATCAGTTGTATTAACGGACTGTTTTGAACGAATATAAATATCAAAGTGCGAGAAATATCTCAACGTAAATATAAAGAGATTCATCACGTGAAATACCCACCTGTTATCTTTTCGAAGGTTTAAAGTTCGTGCTAAAATTGCATTGCTGTACAAAATCCCACTGGGCTCTGTAAAATTACAAAAAGGATATTGCATGAACAATTGAAATGTTGTCAGATTGTTTAGCATCGTTGATTTAAAAATTTTCCGTTATCATTTATCCGTTGTGTGTTTAATAGCAGTGATTTCTATAATAATGTGACGACTTAAGCTACACCACGTCGAATAAATTCCTACCAGATATGTTATATGTATTTTTGCGAAGAGGGAACGATGTTTAATAATCGAAACTAATAGGAGTGCATTCTTCCAGATTACGTAAAGTTCACTCACCAGTACGATTTTGTAGCCGATATGGAGAACGAATTGATAATGTAAAATGCTTAATTTGGATTAACCCTAAGAAGGACGGATTAGTTTTATAAATAGGCATGATTACTGCACATAAATTACGATGAAAGCGAGCATTTCTTCGAATTAAAACACGTGCAAAATTTTGCAGAAATCTGATGTAACGGTCAATTGTTCTAAGTAATCAACATTAATGCTGGTCATACTTCAAAGCGTTGTAAATGCGTTGGAACGAAATCGTTTATCCATGGATGTGTAAATGAGTGAACTCAACACGTGGCTGGTGATAATCTCCCACGAGACCTGAAGACATCTCCTAACGTCAAAATCGCTTCATGCGCTGAGCTCTATGCCAGTTGAGTCACAACTTTTAACCGGTATCTGCAGCTTCCCGAGTTATCATTCAACAACATGGATAAAGAGTGTTCTCACATTTGACGAGGTATTATTTACTGTATGGAACTAACAGTTATACTAGCAGCAAGTGCTCGATCTCCAGGACATTATCAGAATCGAAGTAACGACTCAGCTGACACATTTAAAAAACGATGCCGTTGCAGGAGATGGCAGAACGGAGTTGCGTATAACTTGAACTGTATAACGGGACTGCGGTATGGATTTTTCTCACGGTTTACCCTTTAAGTCCATTGTATGATTAAATATAGACAATACAGTAGAGGTTTGAGACAATAGTTTTTCTTCCTCTAGGCAAACCATCTCCACGGATTAATGAGACCAATCTGTCCGGAGCAAACCCAACTTCGCCCTTTCACTGTCTTTAGAATCAATTCCAGCTTGTCAGACTACATGTGCACTGGAAAAGACGGACATGGTTGTCAGAGCCTATAGGTGACGTGCATCATTAGAACATTTTCGTAATCAGGAGCTTATTCCAAATTTAAATCTCATTATGACAGACTTGGAACCCAATTTTTGAGAATTCACTACACGTTTGATAATATGGTGGTGGTAATTTTTAGCATATGTAATTATTAGCGGCGTTCAACAATCAGCATATCCGCCATCTTGCCTACGCTATTTGATTGAAAACTAATCATTACCTACGATTTAATCAGTAGTCCAGCTCATTGAATTAACTATTAAAAATGGGATCTACCCCTCAACATGTTGTCCTAAGAGCAATATCGCAATGACGCACAAAGGTATGCTTTCCCTGAAATACTTTACAAGCAGAAATGTTCATTTATCACAAACGGAAGCGACTGTTGTATAAATAACGAAATCTTTTCTGCTAAGTATTAACGATTTAACACATAACCTTATAAATGAGTCTAAGCTATAATATTTCGTATGGCATGTGCAACCGCGTAAACATTTCCCCAATATAAAAGAGAGGGACAGCGGATGTGCTGAAACATGTTTGGTATAATCTATGGCAGTGCGTAGCGGTTCACCTTTTCGTGTTTTAAATCTGAATCCTAGATTTGTCTTCCACTACAAAATCAAACAAAACGAAATAACCGTTTGAACGATACATGTTGATGAACACCTAATCGCAATTTTCATTAGTTCCAGAGGAGATCCACTTATGAAAATTCGGTTACAGTCATAGGAGTAGAAAAACAGAGTAATATTTTTTTCTGGTACAAAATCTAGGTGTAACGTTTTAAAGTATTATGCCATTTCTCTGATTTGAGTGCGTGCGTGCGAAAGTGAAGCTCAATTATTGTGTTGGTACATTCACAAGATATTTCTATGAATGTGGTGAATGAATAAAGCAGAATAACCAAAGTTCTTAAACAGCTGAAAGCACTGGTCACATTCAAATCTAGTGGTCATCTTTATCCGCACAATTTCAATTTTTTCGCTACTTACTTGTTACAGCTGAGTGATTTGCTGGCATGGTTGTATAATTTTTATTCGCATCCACAATATTTCCATTTCTTAATACCTGTAACCAAAAACTTCCGGGGAATAATAAACGGATTACTTCGATAGGGTCGATTTGAAATGATAGGTAAAATAGGTTTGGATCTTTTAAATTCAAATGATTCCTCCGTAAGATTTGCTCAATCAGTTCTCTCGCTGTTTCCTTTGCGTGAACAGTGTAAGTCTGTACGCGCTCACCATTTTCGAAACAGTCCCCGTAAATGTTGACCTGTATGGAACGCAAAAAAGATATTGATGCTTTAAGGTGTCAAGTTAATCATCTATATCAGCGAGTGTGGAAATGATGGAAATGGGAAAATATTTTCCCTGCAACTTGATTTAAAAAATGCAGATGTCCATGTGCACATCACGCTCAATTGTTCTAATGCGAAAACACTTTTGGTAAATCCATGTGATTAATTGCTAATCACTGCTACAATCACTAAAGCACGTTTCGTATTTTGAGCTTGATACATTTTAAAAAATCTGGGGAAATGATTTAAGGCGATGGTTAGAATCCCCGCAAATACATTGTTCAACCGATTTCTTGAATGTTGGCTTTCAATGGAAACTGCAAGACTAGTTCTTTAGAGAACTCGGTTGAATTCTGTATCCAGAATCAAATAATTTGGGTTTTTATTTCTCAATAACGATGGAGTTTTCAATATGCCCCGTGTAACAATCAAACTAGTTAAATAGTTTGACATGTGAGCAAGTTTTAGAGTTATTTAAAAAGTTCAATGGACTTGAAGGCATTAAGCTTGTCAATAAACATAGGGTGGTGAAAAATAAAATGTAAGTATATAAAAACAGCTGATCAATTAGATGTGATACTAATAATTAAATTAAAACCTAAGTATTGTGGTGCTCACATCCCTATCCCTTACACACCACTACCGGTTTCTGGCTGTTTGCCATCGTCAGGTGGAAACAGTAAAATCAGGTTCAGTGTGCCTTGACACAGTGGAAAAGCGGTAAACAAAGTTATATTTGTATGCCACTGTTACATAGGGTTCTTACAAAGAACCACGATGTTCAAATACAGAATCACATAGTGATTCCTGGCCAAGCGCTCGAGGCGCATATAAAAGCCTAAAGTATTGTGGTGCTCAAATTAAAACTTGTTTAATTTAGTTTTAAACTAATGCTGGCTGGGTAAGTGGGTAACTGTAGAAGGTAAACTGTTCCAAGTAAAACTGGCATGGACAGAATAAGAAATAATTTCTCCAGTATTGGCGGGAATGGGATACCATCACGGTCTACTTACGGGTCCGATATCTCATTTCACTTCTCGTGAAAATCGCCTATACGGGATGGTAAGAATGTATTGTAAAGTTTTTATGCTGATTCGTTATTAAGGAAATTCGAACAAAATCAGGTGAGCTATCCTTTCGTCAAAAGCTTGTTTAGGATGCTAAGTGCAATATTATTAGCGGTGATGCAATCGCTTTTCAAGTTGTGTATCTTCCTTGAGCCAACAAATCATATCTGCACACCGTATACCATGATT